>BGNK01000182.1:80794-181751 GCA_003297005.1 Symbiodinium sp. clade A Y106
GGGTGTGGGCTTTGGTGGTTCCCCCCCTTCCCCCCCTGTGGCGTGGTGTGGGTTGGGTGGTTCCCCCCTGCATGTTTGGATCTGCTTGGGGTGTTTGGCAAACCCATGCTCATGATGATGGTGATGATGATAATGACGATAATCATGATCATCATTATCACAATCATCCTAGTGTTTCTTTGGTTGGTCGTCGGGTATCTTCTGCCTACGTGCCAGCTGACGATTATCGTTTTTATTGACCGTGGGGGCACGATCTTTGTGACAGTTGTCGCTTTGGGGCAATCGGAATAGGGTTGCAATGGGTCAACTGTCACAAGGATCGGGCCTGTCAGGGAACGTGGTCCACGTGANGGGGGGGGTGTCGGCGAGCCGAGAACCGGGATCATATATATGTGGTGAAGCAGTAATCCTTCAACCGCTGCGCACGGTACAATGCAGAAGGTTACATGTACAGTCTGCGCGGCTAGCTGGTTTGTCGGCGTAGGACGCATCATTTTACATCCGTCACTGAACATGTCGTGCGTGGTCTCAGGAGCCACGAGTGTCTTCACGGACATGCATGGTGTTCATCTGCAGTCTTGTTGCGAAGTGGCCTTGCTGAGTCCTTATCCCATGTAGTCACACTGTATGCGATGGCACATGCACCATGCCGGCGCTGGTCACGAAAACACTTCGTGGTGCTACCAGTGTTGATTGGCGTAAGCATGTCCTCTTCACCTCGGTCGCGGCTGCAGCGTGTGAGATGTGAGCTGCCTATATACGTGAATGGACGTGAGCTCGTTGTGAGCGGTAAATACTCTACGGCATTGCGCTGGATCGTGGCGAATGTATGATCGCAACGACATGCAACGACTGTGTGATTACGTTCCTGTGCGTTGGCTGTCGGTACCGAAAAATGTGAACTTGCAGTGTTCACAAGTTGACCATGACTCATGGTCGCTAGTGGACATGTTATGTCGCTGCCTGTGACGTCTTCGTTTCCGCGACGAGTGATTAAGTTTGCATTGCCACAATACCGTCTGCCCGTGGGAAGGATACCGTTTCGTGCCCATCGCCGGGGAAGCGTTAAGGTTGGCAATTCCCGTGAGGATTCTGGGCGGCATTGCCGTGCTGTTGGCGAAACGAACAAGCATTTCGCGCACATCACACACAGCGACGCACTACAAACAAAAAGACATGTTGGTGAGACTTTGTTCTGAATCAAACAACATCAATGTCGATTCCTCATGTCAATGCGACAACGATACATGATGATGATATTATGTACGCACGGAAACGGATGAACATTTCGCACGAATTCGGAAGCGTGTTCAGAGCTAGCTGGAAGGACATCCGCGAGCAAAGCTGCGCGATCTCGGCCTGCAAACAGTTGGACTCAAGATGTGAACGGCGATATTACATTGGTGCAGCGGGTCCGCGCGCAACATGGAACAACGTTCGTTCGTGGCTGCGGACGGTTTGCTCTTTCCGCGGAAAGTTGACACTGCCGGGCGAGCTCAACTGCAGTAGTTGCAAAGCCCTTTGCCAAATTCCGGCTGCAGTTTTGTCCGGATGTGTTCCGAATTTGGTTTAGTCTTCACGGGATATGGCAGGAAACACCTGTGGCATAATTCAAACGCTTTCAGGCTGCACGCCAGTGACGGCAACAACCACAACGTGGAGATTGCTGCGGCGGCGGTAATTTCGGTACCGGTGGTGTGGCCGTGCTTTCGCCGTCACCTGCGGGCCACCACAGCCTGCGACTTTCCTGGCGCAAGTCAGTGTGCCGCTGCAGGCAAGACAACGAATACAGGTGGTTGGCCGCTTTTGAAAACAATCATGGCAAGCAACGGCGAACGATCCCGTGTGTCCGCTGGGATCGACAAATGTGCTGATGGTCGAAACATCCATAATCTAGGGCTCCAGTTACCTAAATAGTAGGTTACCAGCTAGTAACCTACTATTTAGGTAACTGGAGCCCTAGGGTGACTCAATAGCAAAGACAGAGGGGATCGCAGCGCAGCTGTGTTGTTCCGTCGTCCGATCAGCACGCAACTCTTCCCGAATGACTGCGCTTCTGTTGCGTTTCTGAACCTGCGGCCAGGACATGTTTTCCCGGCTTTAACGCGACATTGCCATTCGCTTCTTGTGGCGGGTGCGATAATGAGAGACTCCAGCATCGCACAAAGGAGCGCGCACATATCCAACACGAAAAAAAGTTGCTATCTGACACGACGTAAAGACACAGGCGGAAGCAGCGTGTCAGTGTCTGTAACATGTAGTATATATGCGTCCTGTGCACGTGTGGAGCTGTCCGTCGCAAACGTCCGCCATACGCATTCGCACGAACTTATTGTCGACCCCCGCGTCGAATTGTCATCATTGTTGCAGGGTGGTCAGATCGCGAAGGGTCTCGTACGAGTATTTCCAGCATCTCGTAGCAGTCGCCGTGACCGTCGCGCCGTTGCCAAGCATCAGAAAGCTTTCGATGTCGTAGATCGCTCCGCTCCGTAAGATTATTATGTCGAGTCGAACCCATGCCTGGTGAGCTGCGACGCGCGCGCTAAAGGCTGGCGTCGGTGTCATGGTGGCGTGTGGCTTTGCGGCATGAGTTGACAGTCATCCTCATGCACAAATGCGGTCCAGACACGGTGTCACACGCTGCTGCCACGCAGATCAATGCAGGGCCAAATCGCCACGGCACGAAACCAACCTCCTGGCAGCCCAACAACCTGAAATGCAAGGATTCTGGCAACATCTTCTATATTAAGGGTGTAAGGTTTGGCATCGGTTCAGGGTCTTCTTGGCGCAACATACTCAAGATTCGACCATGGCAGTCCTTATAGGGCTCCACCTACCCAAAAAGTAGGTTTACTAACCATCTATTCTGTACCCTGGCAACCTACGATTTAGGTAACTGGAGCCCATGGCAGTGCAAGCTGCTGCTTCTCTGAGATTTCAAAGGTCTTCTCCAGGTTTTCGCCAGGACGTCCCAGTACTGGAGCTCCGGAGTGTGGCAACACACGTTCCTGATTCCGCGCTTAATTGGGGGCCTTGAGAATTATTGCAATGGGGCTTGCTTGTTGTGGTTTTTTGTAGGGACTATAAGGGACTATTCTTACGACCTGGTATGGTTGCAGTTCTCATGTGCATCAGGCTCGTGACGATTACCAGGACAATGCATCCTGACACCCAGCTAGAGTACCCAAGGTACTCTGGCAAGAGAGGGCGCAGTTGCTTTGTTCGTTGATTCTCGGGCGATGTCGGTGTTGAAAGGCACAGTGGTGCTCTAGGTTTTGCCTAGACGCCTTGACTACACTGAGCTGAAGCCCAATAAAAATTACCCATTATGAAAGACGAGAAGGCCTCGATTACTAATTACAGGTACCTTGCGGGATCATGGTAACACTTAAATCCCACTAAGCTCTGAACAACAGAAACCAAAAGCAAATCAACCTAAAGCCCTGAACCCTTTGTGCCACAGGTTGATATTAAGGGGGTTTATGCGGGGTTCCTTTAGGGTTCCTTTATAGGAAGGAGTTCCTGGAAGACTTGCGTCCAGGGTCTAAGAACGCTTCAGCTGTCGCTTGTTCGCAATCCACGGCATTTAGACCTCGGCTTGGGTACAAATTTCCACTGCTCGCACAAAGAAAAATCGGAAGAGCCAACGACTAAAGACATATAGACAAGTAGATAGACAGATATATCGATCGATAGATAGATAAACCGATAGATAGCTGGCTAGCTAGGTAGGGAGATGGATGGATGATGGATGGACGGACGGAGGGAGGGATGGATGGATGGACGTGAAAACATGTTGTTTTCAGAAACCTACATATACACAAAACATGAGAAAGAAACAACACATGTGTACATGTATATCTGTCTATACCAATATATCTATCTACCTACCTGCCTACCTGCCTACCTACCTATCCTTCTATCTATCCCAAAGTCAATCTATCTATCTATCGGTTGATCCGATTGATGATACAAAACCTGCATTACCTTAATGATCCTAGACTGTGGGAATCATGGTATATTCCTTATTACGGGTAATGCAGGATCTGTATCATCAACCGTCCATCTATCTGTCGACTCTTCTATTTAGGTTATCTACCTATACCTACCCATGTACCCAACGTACATGTCTGTCTTCTGCCTATCTTCGTAACACCTCGCATGAGTTCAGTAGCCATCCATCGGTGATTCCCACCCATCCAAACCCAGCGAGAGCAGTGAACTCAAAATCAAAAACATCGCATGTTGCCCAGAAACCGGCAGCCTCCGCCACGAACAAGCGAAGCCTGAGATTGAATGGAAACAGCATACTGAGATCTCATACAGTTCTGCGACCCAGCTCCAACGCATGATCCTGCTGCGACAGTCAATCTGTAGGCCAGGCAAGGAGTTTGAAACTTTTATTTACGCACTTGATAGAACAAAGCAGGCGTGCAAAAGTAGGAATGAGACAGAAGTTCCCCGAGTCGGTCGCTACCAGACTCAGCCGCGAAACAGCGAAAGCGCATTTGCCAGTCGCAGGGTACTGATCATCTGCACTCCCGCCAAACCGACGCACGTGGCATCCGAATACCATTGCGGCTTATTGTAGCCCCAATTGTAACACCTAAATAAAGCTCAGGCCTACATAAAACCCGGAAGCCCTACCACCAAAAACCTAACCTCCAAAGGCTATACACTTTCAAGGGCTGCAGCAGCACATGCTCGGCCAAGACTGTGAGGTACCCTAGCAAGGGACTGGTATGTGGCAAGCTCTTGTGCAAGCACATGTGTAAAGGAAGGAGCTCTTTTAAGTTGGTTCACTACCTAACTTGATCCTACTGCGTCTGTATGGTTTTGGATGTGTTTTTGATCGGGCTGCTTTGAGCCTTAAGGACTGGGCTAGGCTGCATCCGAACTGAATCCATGTTATCCGGGCTTAGGGCTTAGAGCTCCGCGGGTCAACCGCCAAGACATTGCCAAGAAACACACATGTGCAGTCGCTGGACTGCCGTAGCAGACACTGAACGTCGAAGTGTGCACAGGATCTCCAGGCGTACTGACATTCATTCTCAAAGAGCTCGCTGGCGCGCAGGCGCCTATTAATGTCTCAAGGAGTTCGACATGTTCATCCTCGCTTGGGTCCAGCGCGCTGAGCCTCGCCCTTGCCACAGGGCCATGAAGTGCAGGGCCATCTGCCAGCGTGCAGCTTTTTGGAACGCATTGATGACCGACCCGTACGTAATGTCGTCGGGTCTAATGAGCATGTCGGGCAGCTTCTGAAGAAGTGCTGCCACCACCGGCCAAGCAGCCGCATTGCTTGCAGCACTAATACACGAATTCATGCTCACCAGGTTTTGCTGTACTTGCCTTCGATGCATGTCGTCGGCAAGCAGTAGTGCAATGGTCCAACAGGAGGCACCATCACACGCGGCTATGGCAGAATTATAGCTGTGGGAGTCGTGTGCCACCATCTGTTCATCGGCCAAGACTAGCAGTGACATAGCTTGTTGCCACCTCGCCACTGCGCCACATGCAGCTATACCCTCCGTAAAGGACACAACATCAACCCTCGTCGAATTCACCATATGCTTCAACAGCAGCAATGCTTGACGCCATTTCGCAGCATCCACCATGGCTCGCAAGGAGGTGTTCATGGTCACGAGGTCTTTCTGCAGGTAAGCAGCCTCACAGGCATTCCAAGAGCAAGTGAAGCCATGGCTGTACAAATCCCTAAGGCCGCTGCCTCCATGTCGTCCATCACTTGCAGCGCACCATGCCAAGATGTACCCTTTCGACATGCATTGGCCGCAATGCCGTACCTGACAAATCAAATAATTACTGCAGAACTTCGACTGCACCAGAAAACCTTCCTCAGCTTCCTCAAGCCACTGCTGAGGCTGCGGCACGATGGCGTCCGGGTGGAGACGGTGCAGGTGCCAACGGTGCAAAAGGCCCAATACCTCGTGCGAGATGAACACTATAGTCTGGCCAATGGAATCACTGGCTTCCCAAGAGACCCCCAACTCCTAAAACCTAAACCGTGATCTTACTTGTGATAAGGTTCCATAATTCGCAAAATTGCTCTTATCTACGGGTTACTACGGGACCCCACACTTCGTACCTTTGTGCCTGTGTGCTCCATTTGGCCAGAGGTGTTGTAGACTCCTGGTAATCGTTCAACACTCTTGTATTTGTAAATCTCTTATAATACAAAGCTATATCTTATAAATAAACAGTGGAACGCCCTGCATAAACCCCCTGCATTATGTACATTTAAGAGCCTCCGTCCAGAGCGTGGCACGGCAGGTCGCCGCCATAGAGGCGCCCAGGTGCCTCGCATGTTGGGCCCAACGGAAGCAAAGGCTCAAGGATTTATAAGCTGGGTCTGTGCTTGACGTCCGAGGTTGCGAAAATGAGCAGCCTCGAACATACTGGAGATGAGCAGCAGGATCCTCATTACATGCGGACCTGAATGCTGGGGACATCAAATTTACAAAACTTCGCAACCTTTGCCAACTGTTCAGTGGTTTACAGTTACCGTCCCTGCAACGCTGAATAAGCTCTATAGCACCCATAACCTAGTAATAAAACACTATGTATGAAGCCCCAGAAAGCATAAAGCTCTGGAACCAACAGGCAGCGCTATCGCATAACGAGGGTGTCCCGCGACAAAAACTGGGTGAGTTTAGGTTTTCAGGGTTTCAGCGGTTTTAGGGCTTGTAGGATTTGCACACCTCTACAATACCCTTATGGACCCCTTACAGCCCTTTCTAGGAACCCTTAAAGGAGCCCGCCAAGGAAGCCTTAACGGAACCATTAAAGGAGCCGCTAAAGGAGCCTTTAAAGCGGGACCCTATTCCAGAACCCTAGAGCTCCCCTTAAAGGGGACCCTATTATGGAACCCCAAAGTACCTTTTGTCTCCATTGTCGTTCCTTTTTTTTGGTTTAACCAAATATATATATATATATATATATACATATACATATATATATACATATATATATATATACATATATATATATAGATATTTAAGGATTCTGTAAGGTAACTCCAAAAAGGAACTACAATGGAGACAATAGGTACACTTAAAGGAACCCCTCGAAACCCCTTGGACCCTTTGAAATGCCTGTCTCCCGGCCTCACGTTTGGCTCCACGCGTCGGGTCACGGCTTCCTCTAGCCTTCGTCTCTGAGAAAGAAGGAAGAAGGGTTTAGGGTTTAGGGCTTATGATTTGAGGAAAGTTCGTTTAGGTTTGGGGTTTACGGGTTAGGGGTTTAAGGTCTAGGGATCCGCTTGAGTAGGAATTTGGGCTTAGTCTGTAGGGTTTTGCTGAGAAGGAACGAAAACCGATTCGCTGGAAGGGGCCCCCTTCCAAAGCTGAAAGAAACACAACTCAGAAAACACGTTAAAATGGGATCCCTGGGCGTAAGATTCACCAAGCGGCAGTTTCGGTGCAAAGGCCCCGGCTTTCACGAGAGCTCTAGTGAGTGCTGCATTCTGGCCCAAGCTTCCTCCCAGCTTCCGGAAGTGTGCTGCAACCATGCTGCCAGAGCGAGGCACTGCCATGCGGGATGCAGGTATGCTCGCTGTAGAGTATAGAGTATTTCAGTATGTATGTATGTATGTATGTATGTATACATGCATGCATGCATGGACGCATGGATGGAAGGATGGATGGAAGTGTGATCTATAGTATTGTACCTTTATATATATATATATATATATATATATATATATATATACATATACATATATATATATATACATATACACATACACACACACACACATCTCTCTCTCTCTCTCTCTTTCCAGGAGTGCACGGACATGGGTAGCCCGACAGATAACCGGACGGAGGGACGGACGGATACATAGCAAACGCACAATGAATAGACAGGTTGGTAGAGATTAGTAGGACCAGATGCGTCAGCAAACCTACCGCTGGACTGATGGAAACACGGCAGCAGGGTGAAGCTTTCAGTAAGGCCTCTATAGCAGATATGCGCAGGCAAGTGCACTGTGAAATATTAACGTTCTGCAAGAGATAGGTCCTCCTCCTCTGCTGCTGATACTACTTCTACTTCTAAGAAACGTCTGCCACTCCACCTCCTCCTCCTCCTACTCCTCCTACTACCACTAGTAGTAGTAGTAGTAGTAGTACTACTACTACTACTACTGCGGCTGCTACTACTACTACTACTACTATCACCACTACCAATACCAATACCACGACCGCTACTAGTACTACTACTACTACTACTACTACTACTACTACTACTACTACGACTACTACTACTACTACTACTCCTGCTACTGCTACTACTACTACTACTACTACTGCTACTAGTACTGCTACTAGTACTACTACTAGTACTACTACTAGTACTACTACTACTACTACTACTACTAGTACTACTACTACTACTACTACTACCACTACCACTACTACGACCACTACTACCGCTACCACCACTACTATCACACTGGTGGCACTCAGGTAACATCACTGCTACTTGCCCCAATTTTGCAACTAGGCCATTGCTTCCGATTGGCTAATTGCTGAGGCTACTATCAAAACTCTAGCACCAGCAGGGATATTTGCTGCGCATCGCACAAGGCTCTAACACCATATTCGGATACAAGCATGACTGGGTGCCTGGTACATCAGTATGATTCTGCCGCAAGCTTCGCAAAGAAAGTCACAAAGACCATAAACCCTCAACTCTCAAACCAATAAACCCCGAAACGCAAAGCCCTAGGCCCGAAACCCCATAACCCTAAACCCTACGTAAACCCTTCGCGGTCATTTTGCACCCAAAGCAGAGCTCAAGAGCTCTTCTCGCTCCTTTCGGCGACCGACTGCCACGACATACCTGAGGTGTTGGGTTCAAGGTTCTAAACTTAAATGTGAAGATTCTGCTTATTACCTTAATCTACTATAGAACCTACTTTGCAGGTTAAAGCTATACTTTCGAGTTTTGAAACCACGGGGTTCAAGGAAGGTGTCAGGGTCCCTCGTCGGCCGCTTCAACCTGAAAGGTTAGTGCTAAGTGCGGAGCTTGGGATAGATGCCGTAGATAAATCCGAAACAACTGACGCCTTGAGTCAGTGCGATTAGGATTTAGGGCTTAGAGGGTAGAGGGTTTAGGGCTTAAGGGATTTTGGTCGAAAGGGCTCAGGGTTAAGGGAATTAGGGTTTATAGGGTTTTTATTCCGATTCCCCTTCCCGAAAAAGGCAGGTTTTGGGCGTGAAGGCTACGGAACCCCAAGCATCCGGGATCCTGCTTTTGGACCCGACGATCTTCAGGGTGTAGGGGTTTGGGGGTTGCACTGATTCTCAAAAGTTTCCGACAAGAGCTACCTGCGGCGCAAAGACGTACCTTTTCAAACAACTATTCATAGAAATCATACTAAGGAACTTTAAACAAGTGAGTTTTTTGGCTTCAAGTAAATTTAAATCCCCCCCAAAAAGTAGTACCTTGTAGGGTCCATGTAGGATTTAGGATCGGGGAGCGGGGCATGCGGACTTGGGGGTCTTGCACAGCCAAAACAAGAAGTACCGATATTCCCAGGGTTTCCGAAAATAGGGCACCCTAATATAGCACTTTAAATGGTAGGATCCTTGTTATAAGGACTCCAAAATGATGTACCCCTAATTTTCGGAAACCCTCATATTCCCGGGGCTTACGGTCTGAGGTTGAACACTTGCGTTGTAGGGACATCCCACAAACCTTATCCTACTTCCTTAGTCCTCTGCGGACGGCTCTGTCCGACAAAGACAGCGGGCGTTTGGCGTTTTTTGCTTTGAGTACCTATAAGTCTGTAAGGCATCTTTAACACACAGCGTTTTGCGATAATAATGAGAAGGATGTGAAACAGTGACCCTAAACCCCAAGCCCTGTAAATCGACATGCTGAAGCATAAACAAACCCGGTACGAAGCTCGCCCCTTTCGGAAGGCACATATAAATCACAAAAGGCCTACAGGCCATTAGTTGTAGATGCTCCTGAAACGGGACCATAAACCGAAATAAAACTGAGAGCACAAATAGCAAGCCATCCGAAGAAGAGTCAAACAAAGCCAATCTACTTCACGCACGCATCCTCTAAATCGCTGAGATGCATGATCAGTGGCACCATGAAGTTGATGATCGACGAGGTGGCCAAGCCACCTGCGTCTTTTTGAGGGATTAGGGTTTGCTGTTTAGGGTATTAATTGGGTTTAGAGATTCTTGGGCCGGAAGGGTGCTCCCTTAGAGCTCGAATTACCTTCTGAGACACTCGGCAGTAAGCTCTTTGGGCCCAAAAGCCTTTGCTATGGGTGCTTAGTTCAAGTGCGCGTCTGCCTCACATGTCAGTGCTTATGCTGTCATAGCATCAGGTAGGGCTACTCCAACTCAACAGTAGGATGGCAGGTTGTGGAGATCGAGCTTCAAGTTTAGAGACAAAGCAGAAAGTCTCAGATAGAAAAAACCTCCACGATGTTCACTTACAGGTTCCTGGGTAGCCCCCTTAATAATGAGCGTTCCCTTTTTCCTACTAGTTGGCTTTAGTAAGGGAACCCAAAAAGAAAAAGGGCAAAAGGGTACTACTGTGGAAAATAGTCACAAGTCACAGTGTCAAATCTTGGGAGTGTCTGCGGCTGAGGGCTCTGTCGCAATATTGTCCCCTCCTCCGGGCACGGTCACTATGACACCCCTCAAGACAAGGCAACAACAAGCCTAAGTCATTAGACAAGGACTAGGATTTTGGATGGTTTCTATACTGCAGAATATATATATATATATATATATATATATTCGGGAACCCTAAAGAATAACATTACCAGAAAATGCCTATGATAAGCCCTGCCGTGTTCCTAATCCACCTGCCAAACTTGTAAGTCTCATTCCTCTTGGTTTTGATGGGTTTTGAAGTAAGGCTTCTTCTATACAACACTCAAACCCAGACCTATCTTGACCCCATGAAAACCTACCTCTTTTAACGGCAAATACTGATAAACATGGGGTATCTTCGGGCCTGGCTGGGTGAGCACCGAAAGGAACACAAGTTCTACTCGGTTCCTGATTTGGGGCTTGGTGTTTTTTTGTGTTGAGGGTTTAGGGTCGCCGAACGATTCGGTTTAGGGATCTGGAGAAGCATAGCTGAATAAAGTCACGCATACTTGGAACCCTAGGTTGGGTTATAGACCCCAGCCCTGAACTAAAACCTGCTCAAATACTTATACCCCCCGTAGACCATGGCACTGATTGTGTAATACTTACTTGTTCAACATCTTCAATAAACTGACCCGTATATACAAACTCGACATCCGAAAAATCCGTCGAATGTGATCTGATGCTTACTGAAGGCACAAGCTCGTAAATGAATACTGTCTTCACATGTCTTCACCCTAAAAGTTCTCTCAAAACATCTTGCACTCTGGGCAGAAAACCGAGCATCGCAGAAGAAGAAAGGGCCATGGGCCAAGGGTTTGCAAGGTATATAGGGTTTAGGGCTTGTCGAGGTTAGTTTTATGAGTCAGGGCTGGCCCCTTGAAGAAACATTCTCAAGTACGAGTTACCACCACCCTGCAATCCCCTCAGACGACGGCCTATTTCCGAGATGGTGTCGAAGCCACTACCTGTGTACCTCACAAGCCCGACTTTGTGCACACTTCGAGGAAGTCAGGTTTAGAGGAGGGCTACGGCACGGTTCTTCAAAGGTTCAGATTTCAGCTTAGGATTCAGGACTGAGGGATTACACCTGGGAGTACCTGGGCAAAGAGCGCACTGCTCGGGGTGCTTTATGCTTCCACCCTTATGAGGCACAATAAAAAGTTGCTACGTCTGCGTGAGTTTCGGCCTGCGGATGGTAGCCAGACAGCTTGTGTGCAGTTTATGCTTTGTTTTTCCTGTGTCCTACCCGGATTTACATTAGCACCCGGCCTGCAAGCAAGTAGGCTGTAGTAGTTCATAGGTTCGACATCATCCATATTCTTCTAGGTTTTTCAAGTTCGAAACGCCAAGGGTTTCAGAGTTCAGGCTTCAGAGTCTTCGTAGATGCCATCCGCCCTGAATTCAGCCAGGGTTTCTTCATGCTGCAGAAACCTGATAATGTTTCCACTGGTTCTACATATATTCCCCTAACCCATGTAAGCTTACTTATTCTACTCCTCTTGATTCTTGATAGTAAGTCAACACAGGTTGTGTACATCTCGCTAAACAGGAGCAAAACCGCAGAGTCCAGTCTAAATAGGGTCAAGGTTTCATGAACCCCGACAAACACCAGGGCTTTCTCACAAGGATGCCTTCACCATCAATCGTCAATAACTGAGTTCGAAATTATTGCACGCGAACAAAATTCAATAGCCATGAAGCCGGACAAAGCTATAACGGCACGCCCGCTGAATTTTTCAAGTGGCAGAGGGATGCTCATGAGCCACGGCAAGCCCACCGCAACGAAGGTGGAAGTGACCTAACAGCTTGGGTTTGGGCTTTATAAGTGCCCTAAACCCTAAACCGTACAATCTTCCTGTCTGAGGTACCCAGGAAGAGACGGCCGGTTATGGCAGGTTATGGCAAATAGCTGAAGCATTACCCCACGGGTTCAACTACCCAGTCATCACATCGTCTCTCACACAAAGCTGAAAGCATACTATCCGAGATCCCAGTATAGAAGGACTGGGTCCTCTGGAAGCTTACGGTTACCGGCCGCATAGCAAAACATCTCAAGAGCACAAAATTGCATGAGATCCGAGGCTGATCGGGCAAAGATCTGCACGGGTTCAAGCATTAAAGCAGCAACACTGCATGTGCGGCGCAGCGAATAGGGTCGAGAATTGAGATGAGAAGTTGAAGTAATATAGGGGCCGGGTCCATTATACTATAATTGCAATAAGGACCCCCCAGAAAAGTATAGGCCCCTATATTAAGCACAGGAATCCTCGAAACCCTATTATCGACTCTACGCTGCTCTTGACTACCAAACCCTACCTACTTGTCGAGTGTCCTGCAGGAAACTACAGGCTAACCGGTTAACCTTTGGGAGTATCTTGGGATTATACAGAGAGGTAAAAACATGGTTACCTACCTTACTACTAGGGTAATTTTCACAACCCTACAAGTTCAGCCCGAACTCGCCAAACTCCGCAATCTACATCCGAAGCCTAGACACACCAAGCGCCCGAATCCCCAAACTAACTCTAGTGTGGTTGAATGGTTAGTGTTTAGGGTTTGGAGGTTTAGGAATTTTGGGTTTGGGGTTTATTGGTTTAAGAAAAGTTTGGTGGTTTTGGGTTCATGGCAAGAGTCTGAATCGAGTCCTCCCTGGATGAGGTTGCTTCTTATCAGGATGGCCAGAACCTTCGCCGGGATCCAGGCTTTGGGGGCTTTAGGGTTTAGGGCGTTAGGTGCTTTAGGGGTTTAGGGGGCCTTTAAAAGGATCTATAAGGGGTTCTATAAGAGTTCCTTTAAAGGGATCTCTAAGTCTATAAGGGATCTATAAGGGCTTTAGGGCTTATAGGGTTTAGGAGATTTAGGGTTTAAGGTTTAGGGCTTTAGGTGCTTCAGGGGTTTAGGGTTTAGGGTCTCGGGATGGTTCAGGGCTTTAGCAGATGGAGTTGTGGGGCTTTGGGGGTAGCAGGGTGTATAGCTACAGAAACAAGTAGCGCCCTTCAGCCAAGAGCGGAGCATGCTTTTGGACTCAGCTTTGCTTTTGTTTAAGAGTGGTGGGCTTGAGATTCTTGTAGGCTCCAGTAACGAGCCGCAATAATCAGAATAGGGTTTGGGGGTGCGTCAGAGTACAACAACACAAGGACTCTACAAGTGATAATGTTGCGAATTATTTGGTGCAGGTGCCATGCCACTATATCATATCAACCCGACATTCCGGCGTTTGTGTAAGGGCTTTGTGGTTCAATGTTTGGGACATCGGGGCTGTCAAGTTGTCAGATTCAAGGTGGATGGGTTTAAGGGTTTGGGTTTAGAGGCGGCAGTAGGGTATGGGAAAAGAGGCTTGTGCATGGCAAACTCTTAGCACAATAAGCTCTAAATCCTAAACTCTAAACCCTACACCCCTAAATTCGAATCGCTAAAACTCTAAACCCTCCGGCAAGTCTTCTGCGTGATCCTTGAAGCGCGGCTTCTTATGGGAGCCTTAAACCCCAAACCCTAAACCTCCAAGTCCCAAACCCGAAATCCTAAACCCTAAAACCGTAAAACCCTAAACCAAAACCAATACCCAGAGGCCCCATAGTAGCTCCTTTTTGGGATTACCTTATAGGATTCTATATATGAACCTCAAAAGGGAACTACTTTGGGGGCCTTTAGGTAAAGATCAGGGCGGGGAGGGGCGAGGGTGGGGGTTCGGGGCTAAGTTTGTTCCAAGCACGAGCTTGGATGATTTGCGCTTGAGTGCGCTTGGGGGTGCGCTTAGATGACGCCTTTCACAAAGACCAATTATGGCTGCAGGAGGGGGCATTGGTGCATTTTCTACTGTGCAAGAAAAGCATTTGGGATTGCTCGCAATGCATCCGTCACTCTTTTTTCAACGCTCTGGCGTTGTGGCGAAGTGCATTTTGCGAGCCCTGGTACACGCTTTTGTTTTGGGAGCAGTGTGTATCTGTCAGTGCGTGCAGAAATGCATTTTGCAGGCGCCGAAAAATGCATTTTCGTGTTTCCTGACGGTCCTAAGCAAAACTTGGATGGAAGTGAGTTCGCGATAGTTCCTGCTGCGAGGAAGCTTTGGGCGTCAGAGGTGCCTGCAAAGATGCATTTGCAGGCCCCATGCATGCTCCCAGAAATGCATTTTGCCACTTGCTTTCAAGCAGCTGCATCTGTGTAATTTCAGGACGTGCGGTCTTAAGACGCAAGGTTTTAGGACGCGCGTGCAGGACGTCGAAACGCGCGTGCCGAGGACACTAAGTACACTGATGCCAAATTCATTTCCAAGTCTGATATAAATGCACAATGATGCGTCGGAGTAATGTCGTCTGTTCCACAATGAAACCCTCTCTGCCACCCCATGCTTGAAGCCTTCAACACTTCATCCCGGTAAAATGCATATCAGCGCGCTTGGGAATGGATGTTCGGAAGTGCGCTTCGGGATGGGGCGCGCTTTGCTTAGCACGCGCTTACGGCAAACTAAGGTTCGGGGTGGGGGGGGGGGGGNGGTTCTGGAGACGCAGCGTTGATTGGTGTAAAAGAATGTGGGGCGGTGGATGGAGGGATTGGGGGGGCGGCGTGGGGGGGGGGGGGGGGCTTTGGCTTTGTGCGGGGTAGGGGGTTGCTGTATGTTCGGGGGGCTGGGGCGGGGGGACGTATTGTATTGCGGCCCGTCGAGCGAAAGGTGGGTTGGGGGGGGGTGGGGGGGTACTTGAGGGGTAGCCTTTCAAGGATTTGGGGTTTGGGGTTGGGACTGATGTAACGATTTTATTAGGTAAGCCCGATAGATTTGAAAGCATTCCAGCTTTGTAGCAGCTAGTATTTACACGGTGCGACCACTTATGTAAGCAGCGTCCGAACCCGCCGAGCTGTAGGGAAGCCCTGTAGCATCACTATTCCTCCAGACACCTCTACCCAAAGGCCACAAAGTAGTTCCTTTTTGGGATTCATATATAGAATCCTATAAGGAAATCCCAAAAAGGAACTACTATGGGGCCTCTGGGTACTAAAGACCTGTCAACCCAAGGCTCCGGAATCGAGGTGACATTCTGCAGCATCGGATACGCTGCCACAGTCGCTTGACCCAACCGGGAGCCACCTGGCCACATAGAGTTTCAGGCTCTAGGAGTTTTAGGCTGCAAGGCTTAGTTTCACAGGCGTAAGGCTGGTGTAGGAAAGTCAGGGGAGAAGGGCTTGTGAGTTAGATGAGAAGGAGGCCCATCATGATAGCATACTGCAATTAGTGCCTGGCGGTGGTCCACAGGACTATGATGCGAGGACTTCGGGGAGCGTAACTGTCGGCCCTACTACTACTCTGGGACACTCATATAGTTGACGCAAATATTTAAATAAGTTTGCATATCTGATGTTCTCTCTCACACACACACACAACTGATTTCAATCCCCTGTAAGGCGAGCACAGCAGCATCTGAAACCTCGCTAGTGCAGCAACCTATCCCCTAAACCCTAAACTCTAAACCCTAAACTCTAAACCCTAAGGGTTTAAAGGTATCGGGCTCAGAGGTTCTGGATCCAAGGGCTTGGCAAGGCTGCAGGGTTTCGGCCCGGGGTTGTCCATGTGTTCCCATACCCTTAAAAAGGAACCCTACTATAGAACCCTCTAGTACCGTTTAAAAGGAACCCTAAACCCTAGTCCCATAATTCTTTAAGTAGGGCTCAGCCTGCATTCAGCTTGCTGAACAGGTTCTCATCCGTGGTGTAGAAAGGCGGATATGCCATGTCTGGGTTTATATAACACCATTTTCCTAAGGCTCTTTAGGGGTTTAGGGGTTTAGGGTTTATAGGGTTTATAGTTTTTATAGGGTTTAGGGGTTTGGGGTAAGGACTTATATGTTAAGGCTTCGGGGCCCACAAACCATATCATACAAGGCTGTTGGGCTATTTTGAGCCTTAGGGTTGGCTTCGACCGCCCGGGAGCTCGGAAGATTTGAACCTCAGAACCGGGCTCCTAATGTAGGGGCCCTAATAATTAGAATAGGGTTTTGGGGCCCATTATACCATAACTATACTAAAGAACCCCTGGCCGTTGCAATCAACTTCCCATGGTCCTATGGGCAATGGGGCTCAGTACCTCGGGCTATAAATATAAAGTAACTATACTTATACTTCCCTAGTTAAGGTACTGATAACTGTACTTTTTAGTCCCATGCACCTCCAAGTATGGTCCCATGGGGGTTGAGGGTTTGGGGTTTAGGGCTGATTTGCACCTATCCAAAAATAGCCCTCATTATCGAGGCTTTAGCCTTTAACTTATATAACCGTAGCAGCATACAATCGACTGGAGCAAAGGCACTGACGGCTGAAACGGCTCAATTTAAACTGTACACAGGCTGTCCTAGAATCTCCTGAATAATCATCAGTGTCGTTAACCCCTGTCTTTGGGTCCATATTATAGAAAACACCCCTAAGCCCCAGCAACCACCTTGGGGCAAGTCCGAAACTGCGGCACCTAGACCTGGTCACCCCCAGGGGCCGACGACTCCTCTTCTTAGCCTAAGCTGAGCACATGACATCAACCCTGCACAGAACAGCTTAGGGTGTAAGGCTAAGCTCTGGTAATCTAAACTCTGAACTCTAGAGCTAGAGAGAAAGAGCGAGACATAGACCCCGGGCGACTGCAAAGCTGACGCATTCGATCACGAAAGTTGCTTGGGTGAATTAACCTGATGAAAATGATAGAGACCCTGAGTCTGTACTCGCCCCAAGGGTCCAAAGGACCCAATAATCAGGTACTCGGTTTTAGGATAGCAGTTATGTAGGTTAGGATTTTGGAGAGTATATGATTATTAGGTACTTGGACCCTTGGGGTAGGGTCTGCGACATACAAGGGAGTTTCCCAAAATTGGGGGGTACCTTAGTTTGGGTTATAATTAGGATCCTGCTATTTAGGGTACTATAGTAGGGTCCCCCATTTCGGAAACTCCCACAATGTGTCACAAAGCTGCAGCAACAGCAGCAAGGCATGGGGACCTGGCATGCAGCAGCATACAAAACCCAAGCTAGAGGTCGAGAAGAGAGGGTGCAAACATGTGCAAGCGAACCCTTGGGCCTATGACGCAAAACAACAGAGATAAAAACAGAGATAGAAAGATAGAGTGATAGAGAGAGAGAGAGAGATAGATTGGGAGGACAACAGAGGACTTCGGCTGGACCGGACATGCTTGAGTTGAGAAGCACGTCTTCTCCAGAATTCCATGGCAATTCTATACCGGAATATTCCCCAAAAAAGTGTAAAGTGTACTCGCTCAGCTACCAAGCTCATATAGTATGTACTTACAAGCCTTAAACTACCTGTACAGGAACCCCTTTGAGGCCTAGGTATATACTGTATGGGTACATGGAGCCTTAGGGCATATCAGCAGAACATGGCGCCGCCAACAATGCCGATCACAGTGTAGGTAACAACCTGGATGTGCCGACGAGCTGCGGTTGAAGTTCAAGGCTTATACAGGGTTTAGGGTCATGTGGGTTTGGAAGCTTCTAATCGTTGCCTGCGAATTGTCATTCACCCTGGGATGTTGATTCGCAGCCCGAATTCCTTGACCCTGACTCAAAACCATAAACCTCGGACACTGAACCGGCGGAGATTGTTGGCAGGGCTCCATGTGAACTTGCATGATCAGGGTTTGAGCGTCAGGAATCGCTAGTGTAGTGCATGAATCACTTAGGCCATCGCCACGTAGCCCATAACGGTCCAGAATGTTGCTCCTGCGCTCATGTCTGACCTCTTTTTTCAGGACCTCAAGCACTCACTTATCATTTTAAAGTAACATGATCATGCTTGTGTTCTCGCAAATATGTCTGAACTCGAGGCAAATCAAACATATTGAGAGCATCTAGGTTTCATACCTTCCAATCGAGAGTCAGTTGACTACACGCCACTAAAGGTTACGAGCCTTATCACTTAAAAAAAGTTGGACTCCCGGCTCCTACAGACACCTCCGCTTTCTTCTCGTTCACCCAGGACGGCAAGGTGCTGGTGAAGGCCTCTGGATTCGGGCCGAGCTTTCTGAGGTTTGGGGCGCTTTGCAATGCAAGGTTTCGGGTTTGGGGCTGCGGTTTGGGGTTTAGGGCTGGGTGTTGGGATCAAAGGCCCATATACCTCAAGAGGTGCCCTCCGTCTGAAATCGGTGTTTCTCTCCGCACCTTCGCAACTGCCCCTGCGCCGCCTGCACCCTCTAAATCCACACCCACAAGCGTCAAGAGCCTTCCTAAAACTCCTGAATCCCAAACCCTGAATCCATACAAACCCGACAAGCCCGAAGCTGCAACAAGTATGTATGTTATAGAGTTATAGACCTCAAAGTTCCCAACCCCAAACCCTACACCGCGGCAAACACCCAACAAACACAGGCCCTACACCTCACGAAACCCTCGACCCTGCCGGGCATCAGGCGAAGTTGAACAAGACAGTGCCTGTTCCGCGGAACATCGACGCCGACATAGTTAGAGTCATGATATTGAGATTCAGTTTTATGCGATAATTAAACATGTTAGGAACTATACGGTATAGCATGCAGGCCACATATTACGTCTTTAGCGTTCGGGGGTTTGGGGTCGAGTTGGTCGATCGTGCAAGCTTCTTGCGCTCTTGTTGGCTTCAGGGTGGTCGGGCTAGGGCTTCAAGGACATGTTTTTCGTTTGAGGGTGTGCGGCTGAATGTTACCATAAACCCTAAGTTCTACTATAGGAGCCTTAATGATTAGAAGAGGGTTTTGGGGCACATTATACTGTATATAAGTATAATAAGGAACCCCCCAAAATAGTATAGGTACTTGTTCAGGCTTCTACATTATATCTTAGGGGCTCAGTACCCTAGCCCAAAAAAGGTTGACCTTTTGAATTATAGTAGCATTATAGAAGCCCCTTAAAGGCTAAAGGTTACCTACTCAGCCCCTAAGATATGGTTTCAACTCCTCAGCCTTGAGAGACTGGAGGGCTTCGAAGCGGAGATCGGATGGCAACTCGGAGTTTCCGGAGAAAAGGTGCCCATCACATGGGAGTTTCCGAAAATAGGGGACCCTAACATAGTACCCTAAATGGTAGGATCCTTATTACAAGGACCCCAAAATAAAGTACCCCTAATTTTCGGAAACTCCCATATTGAGACAGAAGTAGTTGCGATGTACTGCTTAACGTTTTATCATGTTGTATCATGTCGGTAAGGGCCTCTACAGCAGGTATCCCTGATTTTGTGCAACCCCCCTTCATCCTTCTCCTATGAAACTCGCTGTCCTTGTCTCCTTCTCGCAAGATATTTCAAGAAGTCAACCATAAACTGCACGGAATCAAACTTTAAACCGAAACATAAAAAAGCTGAAGTTCAGGCTTACATCTCCGCTCTGGGGCAGAAGGGGGGGTTGGGGGTCGCGCTGTTTTCGGCCGTTGGGCTGTCGACTCCCAGGAGGTAGGGCTAGGATTAGGGGGCCCTTGGGGATAGAGACCCTCTGAACAAGGTCCCTTTAAAGAGAGCCAGACGTGGGGTTAAGAAGGGTCCCCTTTAAGAAGCCTCCCTGACACTCCCCAAACCCTAAACCCCTAAACCCCAAGCATCCCGAAACCCTAACCCCTAAACCCCCAAACCCTAAACCCTAAAACCTAAACCCCTACACCCCAAAACCACCCAACTACCCTTTTTTGTAGCCTCCATGAGGAATTTGAGATCACTTTAAGGGATGCTTGAAGTCCCGAACCTTGCATCCCGCACATCGCCGAGTGACCAACAAGGGAGGATTGGGCAGTGGTTGCAACCGGCAGCGGCGACGGGAACCTTCGAGGCCAAGAGGTCTTGAGGGCTTAGCTTGGTTTAGGGTTTAGGGTTTAGGGTTTTGAGCTACCAAAAACCCCGCCTTTTTTTGGTAATGGTAGGGCCAGTTTAAATTTCTATGTTAGGGTTGATAATAACCCAAAGGCCTCAAAGTAGTTCCTTTTTTGGGATTCATACCAAAAAACGGGTTAAATGGGAGTTTAGCACGGGGTTCAGTCTGGGGGGGTTTACGAGTTTGCTTTGTTCGAGCTTTAAGCTGCTTCGCAGCTAGAGCATTTCATAAGGTTTAGGGTTCAGGGGCTTTTGGTATCGGGTGTAGGATTTGGGAGTTTCCGAATAGGGGACCCTAATATAGTACACCTAAATAGTAGGATCCTTGCTATAAGGACCCCCAACTAAGGTACCCCCTATTTTCGGAAACTCCCAATTCCTAAGCCCTTTATAGAACCCTTATAGATCCCTTTAAAGGAACCCTTATGGATCCCTTTAAAGGTGATTTCGGAGTTGAGAGCTCAGGGTTGAGCGTCCAGGAATCCAGCAGTTTTTGCAGTCTCGGCTCCGAAGTTCTTCAGGGCAGGCCCTGACTCAAATGCGTCATTTTGGGGTCTACTTGGAGGATCATGGGACAGTAAGGTTATAAGTACCTTAATTGGGGATATAAGTATAGTTACCTTTATTATAACCGTAGTTACTAAGTCCCATGAACCTTCAAGTAGGCTTTCGTGTTTAGGATTACCCAAAGGCCCCAAAGTAGTTCCTTTTTGGGATTCATATATAGAATCCTATAAGGTAATCCCAAAACGGAACTACTATGGGGCCTCTGGGTAAGGGTTTGGGGATGTTTCTTCGGCGTCAATCAGGATCAGCGCCAAGTGCCTAAGCATCATGTACTCTGCCCCACAATGCTGAGCTACCTTGATATTGATGATAGCATCGTAAGCCCAGGTACGTCCTACCCATAGGGTTTGGTCGGGGTTGCTTTATATGGTTGTTTTCAGGGTTTTGGTGTTGTTTAAATAAGTTTTGGAGGATTTACAGAGGCTTTTGTGGCCAAACGGCTGATCCTTGCCTTGCATCCTAACCCTCAAAGCCCATGCCCACAATTCTGAGGGTTTACGGTTGAGGTCTCGGGTTGGTTTAGGGTTTGGGTTTGAGGGTCTAGCATTGAGGCTATATGGGCAAAATCCAAACCCCGAAACCCTGAAAGCCTAACCGGGCCAAACAGAACACTAAGCCCTCAAATCCAACCCTCTACCTAGACCCCCCAACTGCCCTCTAATAGACCCCAAATACCCACTATTAAGGGCCATAAGGGCTTAATTAAAGGCCCTTGGAGGGTTCTGGTAATCCCTGAAGTCCAAAATATCGTAGTGCAGTAGGATCTAACCGTAATCATAAACATTGCTCATGGAGAAAAGTCCTAAACCCTAGCATCTATGTAACCTGACAGTAACCCTTGCAATGCCCCTGACCAGAAAACATCATTTCAGTGCAGTCCCGAGCACGTCGGCTCAGCTACCAGAAGCGATATCCAGATCACCGACATCACGCTCAAGCCAATGACGGCCTCGCGCTCTTGAGCACGAAGGTTTTATGAACAGTTTTATGACACTTTAGGGATTTCGGGGACTAGGTTAGGCAGTTTATCCTTGTATTTCTTAGTGTGGTGAGGGGCCACCTCGAACTAACATCTAAGTGGGTTTAGGGTGAGGGTTTAGTAAACAAGAAGCCAGCCAACATACTAAGCCGCAAGAGCTTCTATAGAGGACCGTACAGGTGCCCTGATCATTAGAATGGGGTTTGGAGTATGTTTTAGCATCAGAACATGAACAGGGTCTGGGGTATGTAAAGTATATGAGCTTTAACCCCAAAACTGCTTCCCGAAGAAACTGCTGGTAGAACCCTCATGGTTCCTTATTCTGGGTACTGAAGCCTTATCGTCAAGGGTAGCGATTAAGCGAGTCTAGGCTAGCCGTAAAACTCAGCCATCGACTGATCACTGTAAACCCTAATTGCGTCAAGACATAGCCCCAAGTTCAGAAAGGCCGCTATATACTGCCTTTCCTGGAGTACCCTAAACGATTTAGAGTATTCAGGGTAGGGAAGTAAACAACGTCACATACTCATGCAGGGTGTCCATCAACAGTCGATTCAGACAGGCTGCCAAATACTGCAGGATCACATTGTCGTCCAGATTTCGGACAGCAAAGGGGGCGCAGATTAGAGCAACTGCCAACCTGGACCCAACAGACCAAGACCATATCTGGCGTTTAGGGCTTGGGGTTTCGCGCTGCTTTAAGGGTGTGGGGGTCGGGCTGATGTTTTTGGCGTGTTTCGGGTGAGTTTTCCAGGGTTGGTGTCGGATAATGATAATGGTCTTCATACTTGGCTTTATAAACACATTTGTTAAGCATCTGTTGCTTCAGTCGTTCATGGATCAGCATCTCAGTTGCTGACTGAGATGTGGGCTTCTGGCTTGGGGCTGTCAGGAATGCCTGAACCCGAAAAGAAAGCCTACACTCTTATGGCTCCCAATCGTGATTTCTGTCCCTAAACCTTATAAGTCCTAAACACAAAACCCTAAACCGGTAACAAGGGGTAAGAAAAGCGGCCTTAATGATTAGAGTAGGGTTTTGGGGAACATTGCACTATACTTATAACAAGGAACCCCCAACATAGTATAGGTGATTATTTAGGCCCCTGCATGAACAGGTTCAGAGTCTAAAAATGTCGCTTAGGCAGGTCTGGAGCTCGCAGAAAGCGAAGCTTCACATCCTTCCGTCCCGAGCCGAGAACCCTAAACCCTACCTGGACCCTAAGAAACCTATCAGGGTCTCCGGGGATGTCCCCAAAGTTTGAGTCTTAGGCGGATAGGTTGCGAATTAGGGGTTCTACCTATAGTCTCCATTGTCGTTCCTTTTTTTGGTTTAACCATATATATATATCTATAGGATCCTGTAAGGTAACACCAAAAAGGAACTACGATGGAGACAATAGGTAAACCCTCAACACAAACTTGCGAACCTGCCGACTGATCTACAAGCTCTTTAGGCCCCAAACCCGACGAGCTCCACATCTAGAAGTGCTGAGAAAAATGCGCGACTAAGGCTACGAGTGATATACTCATGCGGGTATATATATATATGTATAGAGTTACATATAACATATATGCATCAACTCACTATATACCCTAGTAACTCACAAACGGCCGGCCAAGAAGCATGGAGCTCGAGAGAACCAGGCTGTCGCCAAAGGGCGTTGCCGAATCTTTCCGGGTGCCGCACACATACCTGCACGATTTCGACTTTCCCAGATGGTTCAAACACCTATTAATTCGTAGACGCTGCCAAATCCTATACCTACGTTCTACTACTGTCCGAGCACGATTCCGGCTGTCCCTGACGGGCCAAGTGCCGAATCGTTTACTCTCCTTAATGATTACCAAGCTACATTACCATCTGTCCTAACCTTCTAAACCAAAGCACCTCCGCTCACCCGAATACCAAGCTACAACGCAGCTACAATACTACAGTTTTAAACTCATAAACCCAAGCACCTAGTTCCAGGACCCCCCCAATAGCCCTTTAAAGGAGCCCTTATGGTCCTTCATAGTGGGTATTTGGGGCATAATAGAGGGTAGTTGGGGGATCTAGTTCTTGCGCCCCTTGGAGCCTTAGGGTTTGGGCTTAAGGCTCTGGGTGCCTAAGGCCATGGCCTCCTCCCCTCGAAACTCCAAAAGCAAAAGAACCTAAGACCATATCAAAGATCCTTGTGTGCATTTCAGGTATATAGTTTCGATATAAAGAGATTTTTTGCAGACAACCCTACATAACATGACATTAAGGATCCTTCTGTAATTTCACGTACACCTGCTTGAATAAGGCGTTCTGAAACTCTCAAGCCCGGCTGTTATCTTCTGTTAGGTCATACACTCTTGCTCTGTCTCGAGGCCTAGCCGAAGAAGTTCAAAGAAAGGCAACCAACCCTGCAGCCGACTCAAAAATAGAAGGCTGAAAATGCCAATGCTGTTCCTCAGGGATCCAAAGCCCCAAACTCCTGTTGTAATTATTAAGCCCTCTTTACATTGTTGCTTCGGGGAGTTCTGGATCCCTACCTCTATCCGTAACCTTCAGGAGCCCACTCTTGCAATGCCCAAAGTCCCAAGCCCGACATTCCCTGCATCTTAAAAACCCAGCATTCCAAGTTACAACCCTCAGGGGTTTAGGGTCAAAAATAAGGCTTGTGTGAGACGAAAATCAAAACCTGTAGCTCTAAACCTCTCTAGACCATACGCCGGTTCTTCAAGCTCTCAACGCTAAGCCCCGATACCAGGTCCAGCTGCTTCACTCCAAGTCCAAGCTGGATTCCCGGAGCACAGCCGTAAACGTTCCTGCTTCGCTTCGGGGTGCTCCTTTTGGGGGTTCCTTATTATAATCATAGTATACCTATATAACTATTAAGGCCCCTAATTATAGTATATGAATATGTTCCCCTACGGCTCCAGTTACCTAAATAGTAGGTTACTAACCATATATTATGTACCCTAGTAACCTACTTTTTGGAAACTCCCATTTAGGTAGCTGGAGCCCGAAGGTTCCACAAGCCCTAAACGAGAACCTAAACGCCACATTCTCTTTCGCTGGGGTTGAGATCCACTTCTGCGCCGCGCCATTTTTGTTTCAAGTGCTAGGGGAAGGTGGCAGGGAGCGGCATAGTGCACTCTCCGAAACATCCGGAGTTGCACACCTTTGGCTGCTAGGGTTGTTTTATGGCTTTCGGCTCTGGGGTTCATTGTGAAGTCTCGGCATGTTGGTGTTCAAGGCGGATTGGTCTAGGTTTAGCCCAGACGCCCAGAAACTATTTCGTAGTAAGGGGGCTACAGGTACTGTTTAGTTTATCTAATGTGAGTCTTGTGCTTGCTACCCCGATAGGAACGATAATGCAAGGACTGGTTGAGGCTGAGATAGCTGTCTGGTAACTATTGTATGTCTGCGAGCTTGCATCGCGCGCGAAGTGGCTGAAGACAATCCGGCAATATGCTGCCGGAGCCTAAGGATGCGTAGGGTGATGCTAACACTGGCTCGCCAAATGTGACTACACCGGATCGTGACTACATAGGAAGACAGAACCACCCAAGTCTACGAGGGAACCCTATGACAGCCAATAGATGCAGAACTGAAGAATGCAGCCAATCAGATCCAAGGTGCAGCATGATGTAGTCCATCACCTGCCCTGACTGGATGATCAAAGACATCAGGTTGAGAATGGAGTTCACATGGTAGCCTCAGGGTGCCAGGGTCTAGGCATTCCAGGGTGAAGGGACCCTGAATCCCCGAGAACCCTTGAAGAACACATCTTGCTCTTAAACCCACCCCCCCTCCCACCCCTGGCTTTCGTGCGAAGACTTAACATTGAAGTGAATTTTGATTAGCACTCACATCCCGTCATTGGGGCCCTTAAAACCCCGACCTCCAAACCCTATTCTAATCTGCGAAAAGCCCCTGTAAAACCCTGTGAGGGCGAGGCCTCCCTGAGCAGGAACACGACAAACGGATTCTTGGGTCTTACAGGGTTTAGGTTTTTAGGGTTTAGGGCTTTGGGCTTAGGCTTTAGGGCTTATAGGGCTTTGTGAGGATTTGGAACATACAGAACAGAGAGGCCGACATGGAATAGGGGCTTTCGGGTATGGTAGATATTGCATAGGGACTGCAAGGAGCTTGTAGTACCAATTCTTCGACCTCACCTCTACAAAGGCTAAGCTTTGTTCGTGCTACCGGCGAGACAGGGTTTAGAAGTTTAGGATTCCGGGGTCTTGCATCCTGCAAGCACCCGAAGTGTCCGGACACTATGTGCCGTCAAGCAACACACCATAGTCGCCACATACCTGGGCCAAGTGAAACCAAATAGGCGTGCAAGCAAACTCTACTTTAAGGCCACACCTCGGATACAAAACCTACGCCCTATAATATAGGGGCCTTAATAGTTAGAAGGGTTTGGGGGTATATTCTACTATAACTGTAATAAGGAACCCCCAACATGGTCTTGGTAATTGCTTAGGCCCCTATAGTAAACCTTTTAAGCCCTACACCTTGCACAGCTAGACTGGTCCTACACGTTGGGAGCTTTCGCAAGGATCAGGTTGGAACCCCAAACCCGATACCGAAGCCGAACTGCTTCCGGGCCACCAGAAACTGCTTACAGCAAGTCAGGCCCAAAGAACTCCATAGGGCCGTCCCTAAACCCTAAACCCTAAGCCGTTCCTCTCAGCTCACTGAATCCCCAACATGCAACCAACCGGGGAAAATCTGTAGACTCATCAGCCCGAAGCAAATCTCGTAGGCCCTTGACGCTATTTCCCCTTAAATCCTAAACTCCTAAACCCTAAAACCCTAAAACCCTACCCTAAGGGTCCTAACACAGTGGGGAACCTCAAAATTGAGGCTTCTGAGACCGAAAAGAGGCCCAAGGACTCTCCCAAAAACATCCTAAAGAGATACCTGGACCCTTAGGGTAAGCCCCCTAGACCCTAAACCCTAAACCCTAGACCCCTAAACCCCTAAAGCCCTAAACCCTAAGCCCCCTACACCGTAAACTTTTTCGAACCGTTTCACGGGCCTCTAGACTCGCAAAGATGACCATCCCGAGTGGCATCTCGTAAGGGAGGTAGAAAGAGGCCAGATTTGTAAACTCGATTGTCTGCTCGAAGCCATGGTTGCCTCTGCAGATATGAAGGTTAGGGTTTCAGGGTTGAGGGCTTTTTCGATTTCGGAAATTAGGGTTTTAGGGTTTGGGGTTTAGGGGTTTTTAGGTTTCGGAATGTAAGGTTTTAAGGTTTGTGGGTTTGGGGTTTCGGTATTCAGGGTTTAGGGTTTAGGGTTCAGAGACTGCGGCTGTTGGCGACTGAGGTGTAGGACTTAGTAGCGTCTGGAGCGTGTAGGATGCCGGAATCTCGGGTTCAGAGTCTGGGGTTTAGTTGGGGCCTAGGGGAAGAAGTCTAAAGCCTACTGGGCCTTAATGAAATGAACAAAGTCTCGAGGGGCGATAATGTCATGTAACTATTCGTACAACTTCAAGCCCCTACATGCAAGGGTTCAAGGAGGCGGGGGACATCACAGTTCGATTAGGATGTAGATTAGGGTTTAGGAAAATGGCTGTCTGTCTCACTGTCCATCCGCTTGTTGCAGCCCTCTGTCTGGCTGTCCACCTGGCTCTCCCGCCTGTCCTTTGGGTGATCCTGAGCAAGCCTGTCTGCGGAATGGTTGGCCTCACCACTGTCTCCTGGCTCTTCCTGGCCCAGGTCCAGGACTCACGCATTTCACAGAATGCCAAGGCAGCAGACATACTAGGTCCCTGGCTATACCTCTGCCTCTGAAGAACCATTTGTTCCGGTCCTCCTTTGCTCCAGAGACTGTCGCTCCAGAAGCTTCGGCAGCTGCCTGACCAGCCGCCGCCCCACCCCCAGTTGCCTGATCTTCCAGCGCAGCACGAGCCTTTTCCACTGCAGACCTCACATCATCGACTTTGTCGATCTTTAGCAAGGCAAACTGCTGCAGCCGATTCGGATTGGTCTTGGACTCAGATGCCATGTCGCCAATATCGCTTTTCGGCTTGTAGGCCGACAGCCCAGTGTGTCCGCTGTACCCCTCAATACTGAAACCCCAAACCCAAACCCTGCCCAGCCCTAAACCCCAAACCCTACAAACCCGAAACTGTCGACCCCAAAAGCCCCAAACCCTAAACCCAAAGCCTTAAAACCGAAACCTTAAAGAACCGATGCCCGAAACCTTACAACCCCCAACGCTGGATTAGGGTTGGGAGCGGAGCCCGGACGTGGCGAAGCAGTCTCTCAGATTCATGACTGAAGTTGTAGGGTTTAGGATGGTTTAAGGCTTAAGGGTTTAGGGGTTTAGACTTTGGGGGTGTAGGGTTTAGGGCTTTAGGGTTTAGGGGTGACAGGGATTACTTGGCGGTTCATGGGACTTCGTAAGTACTTGTACAATTTATAAGTACCTTGATTGGGGCTGTAAGTATTTATGAGAATAGTTACCTTCTTAACAACCCTAGCTACTAAGTCACATGAACTCTTAAGTAGGGTCCGGCTTCAGGGCTTGTAGGTATGCTGGGGCGAGGTTATAGGGCCTGCCTGGCATGCAACGCATGGCTTCGATGAGCATGTAGCCTCGGAAACTCTCCATCACGCGAGGATCAGTGCTGATATTTCGGGTTCGTCATAAGTTGAAGGGTACTTAGTGCAACGGAAGATGCTGTATCGGCCAAAAGCTTTACATCCGTCCCAAAGGAGACGCCTTATTTCAACTGCCTGCATGTGCTTGAGCTTCCGTCCGTGTTGAAGAAGAAGAAGGTCATTAGTGCTGATCTGTCCCGACAATAGCCGGGATAATTACATGGGAAGTTTTGGAACAACAACGATATCCCGTGATATTGGAGCTACACAGGCGACGCTTCTGTGTAAGGGATTGTCCATGCTGGGGTTTTGGCCTAATTACAGTCTCCGCACTGCCTGTTGCTCATTTTCCTCCTTGTACTGCAAGACATGCCGAAGAGAACCTTGTTCACACTCTAGACTCAAAGCCCTTATAGGCTGCATCTGCCATTTTGGAGCCCGCAGTGCCGAAGCTGACAAGGCATCAGCTCAACGAAATTTGATAGAGCCATGTTCGAAGGTCTACGTTAGCCGCAACAGAAAATTCTAACTTCTATGAAGAGCCCGACACCCTGAACCCCGAACCCCAGTCCCGTACTTACATACCAACGACTGCATAAACGGCCTTAAACATACGGTTCGGTGGCCTGTTGCACTGTAGGGGTACTCCCTTGAGCTCTTGATGATAAGTACAGTCTAGCATAATTACATCCCAGAGACCCTATTCTAGCCATTAAGGCCCCTGTATTGCTACTAGCCGCTAGCCTGCGGACGGATCTCAACCCCGGAAGCCTACTCCCAGAATCTAAACCAAGAGCCCCGAAACCCGGTTGCTGAAACCTTCTAGCTGCCTTTCAGGGCACCTTACAACTCTAAGCCGTTTACGCAGAGGCCCCATAGTAGTTTCTTTTTGGGATTACCGTATAGGATTCTATATATGAACCCCAAAAAGGAACTACTTTGGGGCCTTTGGGCGGGTAGAGGTTTAGGGTTTCGAGTTTCCGCAAACTTAAACTGTCCAGCAGCCGCAGGCAGAGGAGAATGCAGCAACCACCACCTGTGCGACATCGCTGGGGTAGACAATGCAAACTATGCCTTGATGGTTTGGGACTTTACCTATAGTCTGCATTGTGCTTCCCTTTTTCGGTCCAACAAATTTTGAATTTAGGGTCCTTTAAGGCAACCGCAAAATGGAACTACGATGGAGACTATAGGTAAGATTAGGGATTTCGGGCTATGCCTTCAGAGGTTGGGCTTGATGGATTAGAGTTTAGGGTCTAGGGAGTTGTTGAAGGACCTGTCCGAATGCCACCGGCAATGCATTTCTGAGGGAGGAAGGAATATCGAGAGAGATCACTACATGGTACCATTGGGGCTTACAGGGTCCGATTGCAATATACCTTGTGCAGGGAAACATACATATCATGTTCGGTATTCATGTGCTTCGAGCATAAACCTTACTTGCTTACTTCAGATAGGACTTAATAAGCTCTAGGCTGTATGACCCCCCCATATGTCGAGCCCTCGAATGTAAATTTCATGTCAGGCTGTCCTATAATACCCTAAACTCTATATAAGCCCTATAAAACCTTAAATTATAAACTCTATAAGCCTAAACCCTAAAACGAAGGTTTATGCAGGGCCTGCACCCCAATCAACGAAAGCCATCCAGCTTGCTGCGCTAAGGCCGGCATCGAGACGATCGTTGGTCCTTTCGAAGACAAGGCCGAGGTAGTGTGTTTCGGTGTAGGGTTTAGGGTTTCAGGGTTTAGGATTTAGGGTTTAGGGCTATGATTTGGGACTTCCTGTTCGCAGCTTACAATGTTACTAGCACAGCTTAGGACAGCTCGCTGCTAGGATTCAGATGATAGATTTTGGGTTTCGACTCAAAGTCCTGCCAGGTTGTTGATGAGCAGCATCACCTTGGTTCGTCTGCAAAGACAGCCTCACGCCACACAACCAGAAAGTAAACACAAATCGAACCCGAAGCCCCAAACCATTGATCCAGCTGCCCTGCAGCTGACGTTTCTTTCGAGTCGAACACATAGAACCTGAACTTGCAACCAGCCACCTCAGATCCAGAAACCCTCGAAACTTTAGTTTGGGGTTTAGGGGTTTAGAGTTTAGGTTTTAGCAAGAACCCGACGCACAGTGTTTAGGGCTTACAAGACCGACCTTTGTCAAGATAGGGTTTACCCATGAGCTCCGGTAAGGCCAAGATGCCCCACCAACCAGGCCAATACTCTTTGCCTCTTCCGGTGCCTCTGCGTCGCTTGAACTACGCAGGGGGTGAAACAACCTCTGGATCTGCCGTACAGAAACCTAGTTCCCCTAAACCCCAAGTCGTATAAGCCCTAAACCCCTTTGCTTCCTGGAGCCATTCCTTCATGCCTCACCGTAAGTTGCCGGGCTCATTCCCGGCACATCCGCAACACCGAGCTTTAAATCACAAGGGTAACCGGAGGATCCCTGCGCAGAAAGAGTCACACAAACAGATACGTATGCACACATGTACGTATGTACGCATGTATGCACGTATGTATGCATGCATATGTTCATGCATGCAAGGCACGGATGTATATGTGTGTAAGTATGTACATCAAGTAAAACATCCGTCACATCCTTGAAACAACTATGCAATGCTGAATATGATTCTGCTGGATATACTATACCGCAAACCCTACACCCATCCAGATGGCAAGTCCTTTCGTAAAGGGGCTCTCTGGAAGATCTTCGCTCAAGACTTGCTTAATCCCCACAGCCCTAAAGTCCTGAAGAAACCTAATCCGCCCTCAGCGAGATCACGAGAACAATTTGGCAACAAAAATTGCCACATCAAGAAATCTAAACCCTAAACCCCAACTTCCTAAACCCTAAACCCCAACTTCCTAAACCCTAAACCCCAACTTCCTAAACCCTAAACCCCAACTTCAACTTCCTAAACCCTAAACCCCAACTTCCTAAACCCTAAACCCCAACTTCCTAAACCCTAAACCCCAACTTCCTAAACCCTAAACCCCAACTTCCTAAACCTTAACTTGAAGCATTGGAGCCCTCAACCAAACAACTCTCACACCAAAGCCCTCAGATGATGGACCCGAAAACCTTTAGCCCTTATTTAGCCCTGTGAGGGTTTAGGCTGTTGGTGAGGTTTAATAACAATCGCAAAGCCATATGCATCAATCTCTAACATCTTGATCCCAGCAAAGCACAGAAAACCCTAAAACACCAATCATAAAACTCTAAGAAACTCTCGAGTCCAAGGTTCTTTCAGGGCTGCTTCCCATGCGGGCCGATCAAGTCTCCAGACCCTGGCATAATGGTATTTGTGTTTATGGGGTTTGGGGTTCTGAGTTCTGTATTGCTACAATTTGTGTTATGGGTTTGAGGGTTTTTCAGTTGATAAGGTTGTAAAGGGTTTTGCATCTACCGCCTAGGGCTCTGAAGTTGATAATGCTTTATAGGGTTTTGGGTTCTGATAGCACTTTATAGTTTTATAGGGTTTGGCGTTTAATAGCATCGAAATTGATATCAATTTGCTTAGGTGTTGATATGTAAGAGGTGTTAAGTGTTTGTGCAGCTCTTGATATGGCTAAATGAGTTTTGGAGGGTTTGACAAGGTGGGGCATTGTAAGTGTTTGAGGATTTGCAGATACGGGTTGGTTAACAAAGACTGCTATCGCGGGGCTTTTGGAACGTTTGCTTTTCAGCTTTTTGATGTCGCGCGGATATGTATTTCGGGCTTCTGGTGTTTTGCAAACTTGAGTCTCGATTCCACAGCAACAGAGTCAGCAAAATCCGAAATCTGAAAAGCGAAGCCAACTCCCAAACAAAATGCCGTTCGAAGCCCATAAACCTACCTCAGCTACCCCTAAACCTTTAGCCCTCAACCCTACGCCCTGAACCCTAAACCCCTAAACCTAACAGTTCTTGGGAGCATGTGGGCATGTGCCACTCCTGACCCTGCTCAGCGTGCGGTAGGTTATATGGCATAAGATTCCAATTTTAAAGGCTTTAGGGCTCAGCTGAAACCTCCAAATTACCCGGCACTTTCATATGTCAAGGCCATGCGGCTCAAGTCTTGAGCATGTCCAACTCAAACCCTCGGCTCCTTAACATTGAACTCGATTGAGACTCAAACCTCAAAGCCCTGAAGACCCAATCCCAAACCCCTGACAAACCCCCAAGGCACCAAACCGCAAATTGTAAGCTCTCAGAGCACTAAAGGCCTGAACCTTGAAACCGAGAGCCCAACAAAACCCTTAAAGCCTAAAGCTCTTTAAATCACAAACCTAATACGGACAATTACCCCTTAACATAGTCTCCTAGACAACCCTGCTAGTCTGTGATATACCCCATAAGCCTAAACTACATAGGTCCTGGAGGCACTCCGTGCGACGATGCTCGCAGCACGCGGCTCGTCCTTTAGGTTCAGGGTATGGGATGATGAAGAGGTAGCTTTTCTGCGAGCGTTAATGAAGACCTCACTCATTGAAGATACCACCCTGCGTCTACCAGCTACTCCTGAAGCTTTGAAAAACATCAGGGGATGATGGGAGTCGTGGGTACAGTAATTAAATGATTCATTTTGACCTCAATCCTCAACTCGGAATCCTAAGGGCTTAATTCAGAACAAAACAAAATCCTACAAACTGACATTCTAAACCATGAACCCTTAAGCCTTAACTGTATCCCCAACCCTACAACATAGTAGGTTATGACCCCTAATTTTTTAGGGTACATCCGCCCAAAAGACTGGTTCTTGGATCATCAGGTAAACCTTTAGGGGATCCTTTAAAAAACCCATACCGGTCCGTCCAAAGGGAAGGCTCTCCGATCACACTGCCGGGGCCATACTGACGAACCTGGACCGCTTGGCGGGTGTAGGACTGATAGGGTTTAGGGCTTTGGGCTTAGAGGGTTTAGGTCTCATAGGGTTTAAGCAAATCCCGAGGCAGGCTTTAGTGAAATTTGGGCTCAGGGGTGACGGTATTGGCAACTGAGGCTTGGGGCTAGAGGTTTAAGGTGTTGGACTTGGAGTTAGAGTTTAGCTTGAAAGCTGTAAGATTAAGCATTCGGGTTATTCAAAGCTCAGACTGCTTTGGGTTTTCATTTCATGGCTACACAAGTAAAGTTCATGCAGGATTCCCGAAGTCGTAACAAACGCCGTGGCCATCGACACCCACACACAACCCACACACACACACACACACAAACACACACACACAAACACACACACACACACGTACGAACCGAACAATGGCAGGCTTGCGCTAGCAATCCATGGTAACAGCCCAACCCCTAAATTGTCGACCCATGACCGACAGGGAGGAAGCATCTATTTGCTCTATTCCCAACCCCTAAACTGTAACCCATAACCGTACCTGGCAACAGGGAGAAACCATTTACTGGGAATATAATTTATTATAGTATCTTATAGTTGGAGCCGCGACCCACAGGCAACACAGTGGCCCCAAAGAGGTCAGCAAAGCCACGGGGCAGTATGGTCTTACTAGACTTTTAAAAGGAAGCATACCTATGGTCTCCAATGTACTTCCTGTTGTTGGTGAATGCTCGTGGGGAAGCTGAAACCACGGATGTGAGACAGTACGGCTTAGGTTTAGACTTCACCATTCAGCCTTTACCGGGTCGGGTTTACACGAGTCGGGGCTGAGGAATCCGAAAACACCAACACATCGACAAATTCAGCGCTTGAGGGGAGCGGTTCCGTATTTGGGCATTGAGCGCGTCTTGAGATCGGAGATGCCAAGCCCGGACAGAACCAAACACTGGCTGAGTGCCCCGGCAGTCACCTGGCAGAGCTGGGGGTTTCAAGTTTCGATTTCCGGGCTTCGGATTTAAAGGGTTTAGGTGTTTAGGTTCTATATAAGGTTTACAGGTTTTGGGTTCAGGGGTTCAGGGCTTATAGGGGTTATTGAATGGGAGGAAACCTTTTCATGTATATGTAACCATGACACAACGAGCCCCAAACACTACTCGCTCTGAGTCGGGATCGTGTCGAAAGTAAGTCACGGATCTATATTGAATCCGTGTACGCAGCCATTTCCTAATGTCTGTTTTTGGTATAGGATTACGTGCCAGATCCTGTGGAAGAATACAAGGTCCCAGCACATAATGATCGTCTGCGGTACAAAATACTAGCCTACAACACTACTGTACTAAACCCAAGAACCGTATTGGGTTCGTTGTACCGCTAAGGGAACCTAGAGGTGCATATATATATATATATATATATATATTATGATTAACGAACCAAGTGACCAAAACCATAAATAATTAGGATGGTCTTTTGGGACCCAACTCCATAATGGTGGTATGTATGTACGTACGTAACGTGCGTACGTACGTATGTATGTGGACCCTCTGGGTAAAAACAGCGCCGTGATACCTCACGTCCGTCAGACCGTCGGAGCACGACGTCAAAAAGGCCCTCACGGACGACGAACATGCTCTGGCAAACCTGCGCATTGAAGAATGGCTTTGTGACTGTTCTGTGGGCATTTAAGGAACAGATTTGCGGGTTTCATAAGGTTGTATAATTCAGTGCCTTAACTGGTTTAAGGGACATTCTAAGAAAACAGATATTAAGCATATGGCGTCTATAGAAGCACGTTTTTCCCATTTGACTCCGACTTCTGTGCAGAAACGAAAACTGGTATTACGGCGCCGGGCTGTCTAGCTAACCCACCGCAACACTGGCTATGAGAGTCATCACAATCGTCAGCCTCGTCCACACCTTCGTCCTCCTTGATTCCTGGTCATCAACAGCAGCATCAACATCACGTGCACCTGACTATCATCCTGGCCATCCACATCATCATTATTCACTACCATCCAAATCACCACCGCATCATCATCATCGTCGTCGTCATCGTCATCATCATCATCATAGTCACCATCATCATCTTCCGGCGCTCGTGCAAAAAGTCTGTCCGACACAGCAGTCTGCAAAGCAGCTCTATGTGTCAGAACATGGCCTGCACCCATGCACTCTTGCATAGGCAAGAGTCTTCCAGCTTGGCGCAGGGTCGGTTAGCGCTCTGCCATCCAGCCTGAACAAGCCAGCCTCTGTAGCATCACTGAGTACCTACTGGCCTGGGTCAGAACAGCTGGGGCAGCACGTTGCACTTCAAATTTGCCAAGTGTAGACTCAGTGTAGACGAGAAGGAACCCACACATAGTAGTGGTCCTGCACAAGTGTGGGCGCCACCATTGACCTTGCATTCAACTCTGCAGCCACGCAAATCGACCTAAACTCCTGACCTAAATTCATGCACTAAACCACTGCCCATGTCTGCCGGTCCGCTGGTCGGCCGTGTGGAGGGCAGACAGAGTGCTGCGTCCTCCGGGTTGCCGGCGTGCAGGCCCGTCTTGTGGGCCCGCCGACCCACGGGGGCTCGCGCTTTGCCCATGCCTGCTTATCCCGCTTAGAAGAAGCAATGGTGTCGAGCGTGAGGTGATAGATGCCGAGACGTGCGGCTGTGTCCTCAAAGCCTTTGACTCCGTCAGTGACGAAACCCAGTTGCAGGCCGGGTGGATGCGGATGGCAGCCGCCTCGGACCAAACCAGTGATCATGGAGCCTGCCTCCCCACCGCTTGTCGCAAACTTCACATAGTCGTCGCTGAGGTCTGGAAGGCTCCTAAGTACCACAACCTCCCTCAGTAGAATGTGCAATCAAGATTGGTCCTCACCAGCCTTACCACGGCCGTGGCTATTCAATTCGCTGTATTTCGAGAATCTAGCTTGCGATGGCCAACACTGCCCGTGGCAGCTGATGGCATTCGCAAACTCGCATTGCTGCTGCGCGCCAGTCACGGCTTCGCTCCGGCTCTAAGGCTTCCTTGGCCGAGCGGAAACAGCTGTGCACTGCCGACATGATTTCCGAAACGTTGAAAGTCTGACGCTCCTCGCGCAGCTGGGGAATGCGAGTGTTTTGCATCTCGCAAAAACGGGCCATGCGAAATCTTGCGTTGGCATCTCTCAGGAGATCGGATGCGAAGAAGTTCAACTTGACCTCAAACCATTGGCGAGTTTCCACCCCAAGTTCCTTGCGCTCAAACAACCACTCTCTGATGGCTTTGCGAACGTTGCGGTCGACGCCAAGCGCCGCAGAATCGCGATGGTTGTATGGTTGTAGCAGGGCTTATTGAAAGCATGGATGAACATGCAGCCATGGAGACCCTGAAGGAAGCCTGCGCCAACTTCGCACGGGTAGTCATCCACAGCCTCGTTTTTGCCGCTGGACAGTCGACATGTGATGCGTTTGAAGAATGCTTGTGGGGCTGGAATGAGCAGCCACCCGATCGGCTCCAGCTGCCCCAGTTTTTTAGACGAGGGCTTTAAAGTTCGTAGTTTAGGGGTTAGGGACGGTTAGGGCTTCTCCCTGCGACCAAATCCTACCCTGAACCAAAGCCCTCAGTCCTGATCTCTAAACCCCGTGTCCAAATTCAGTACTGCAAGGCTTCTCCGACTCAGTTTAGTCTGCTTTACCTCGGAACTTTGAGGAAACGAAGCTCTGTGTTCAGGCTCTGGCTGGCTGTTCCCCTAGGTTTGGTAGGTTGGTAGGCTTGCAGTCAACACGGGCAAAAAGCAACTTTGGAGAATTTGTTTGTAGATGCTGCTTTCCGATTTCAGCACCCAGAGCACAATACGTAGCTTATGCATGGAATTTCGCCTGCAGGGCGACTCCATGCGACGTCATAGGCCACCAAACCTCAAAGCCGAAACAATAAGTTCTAAACCCCTATAAACCCGAACCCCCAGACCCTAAACTGAAACCCCAAACCCTTCATGCCAAATCCGGAACCCTACACCGAAACCCTAATAAGGAAACTTGAATAAGTATCTTATTGCCATGGCTGAACTATACTTCTTGCTCCGAGAACTCTTATGTCATAGAACCTGATGGAAGCCCTTTCAGTAACCTTGAAGAACCCCTCTAGACCCCACATCTTACTCACAGTAGTTCCTTTTTGGGATTACCTTATAGGATTCTATATATGAAACCCAAAAAACTACTTCGGGGCCTTTGGGTAAACCCTTAACCTCAAGTTCAAGGATCAGCCTTTAGGCTCCTTCACAGGGACTACCAGGTACGCACCCAGTCGGTCTTCATTCACTCTACTCCATAAGCCACATCTATAGGGCTTTAGAAGGTTTAGGGTCTAGGGTTTTACAAGCCTCTCCTTAGCTTTTATGGGTTTGACCGAAAGCCTTCTCAAACAGCCATCAAGCTAAAAGCCCCAAAACCCAAGACCTGAGGTCAAGAGAACTACGAACTCCAAAGGCTTAAGATAGAAGGCTAAAGAATTACCTAAGTTATTCCTTATAAACCCTAGTGGTGACTGAAAATATTGACCAGACACCCAATATTCATACATATTCTAACTTTAAGGCCCAGGCATCATGCAGAAGCCCCAAACCAACAATACCCCCTAAACCCTCAAACCCCTAAACCCCCAAATCCCAAATCCCTGAACCCCTAAACCCTAAACCCCTAAACCCCTAAACCCCTAAACCCCTAATCCCCTAATCCCCTGAACCCCTGAACCCCTAAACCTCAAACCCTAAGCCCCTAACTCCCTAAATCCGTACAAGCCCCAGGAGCCGGCCTGTCCCTGCGATACCAGCATCTCATTCTGTCGCAAGTCGCGCAACTTCCTCGGATTCAAGGTTTAGCGTTTAGACGTTTAGGGGGTTTAAGGGTTTAGGGGTTTAGGGGTTTAGGGGTATAGCGGTTTAGGGGCTTAGGGGTTTGTCGATGACATCCGCACGAAGCAGGTGTGGGGCGTGCTGTGCAAGCCAATGACCCCACGAAAGACTGACTTGCTGGGCACAACTATAAATGCTTTCCACCCAAGCCTCTCACGATGCTTTAGGGGTTTAGGGTGCAGGGGTTTAGGGGTTGACGGGTATAGGCTTTATGGTTTCGGGTAAGGTGTACTTGAATTATCAAAGTTCAGTGTATGTAGAGCTTCTGGATCAGAGTTCACGGTTTAGGGTTTAGAGTGGAGGGTTAGTAAGTATGTTGCAAGTGTGTTTCTACGTGCACTACTTCGGGTTATCCTATGGGAAGTCCGGTTTAGTCAGCACATACCCACCAAGTCCTGTGACCTTCTAGGTGGTTCTCAAAGGATTTATGGGTTTAGCTTTAAGATGCTCTAAGCGTTGAGACAAGTTTGGGGTTCATGTATGTCAAGGCAGCGTTGAGTCTCTCCGTAGTGTCGATTTAAGCTGATGTTGACAGACCTCGGGTTCCAGAAGTTCATGTCAGGGCTGATGGGTTTAGGGTGTAGAGGTGAAATAAAATTGCAGGGATTTGGCATTGCAGGGTTTTGGGCATCGGGCTTTGTTGGGGCTTGCGCGAGGACTCTAAATTCCAAACAACTGAACTCCGCAATTCGGCTAAGGGGTCATGCGTACCCTGATTGTGGCTGCATGGGGTCCTTCGCGAGTGACCGTTACAAGGGTCCAAAGGACCTAGTAACTAGTTACTTGGATTTCGGCTGGGTTATCATTTGGGAGCATATGTGACGATGAAGCCATTGGGTTTTCGGGGTAAACAGTCTTACATCATCATGGACCCTAAGAGCCTATAAACCACGAACACTTGACCTTAAACATCGCAAAAGATGAGGCGCATTCCGCCGACGACGTTCCAAATGAGCTCCTGGCTGCTCGAATAAGGGCATTCAATTTCAGAGCAGGACGAGAATCATGTCGGGGGCATGCAAGGCAAGGGTTTATGGTCTAGTGGTTAAGGTAATTAAGGATGGAAGTCCTCGTGCAGCCTAGACCCCAAACCACTGAACCTCAAAGAAAAGGGAATCATGGGGGTCTCATGCTACAGGGTCGCGAGGCTACAGGCTGACATGCCTGGGTGGGCTGTTCTTCAACTGTTTCGCGCAAATAACTGCAAGTGTTCGTTCACAAAGAAGTTTACAACTCACATCCGACGTAGTTCAGGTTTTATAAGCTCTATTTGAGAAGAGGGTTTAGTATAATCGCGGGTTGTTCTACATGTGAAGCATCTCGGTTCACGGATGTCCAGGCAGCAAATCCGGATATACGTCTCCCTCACCAGAATGCAATCAAGGCTGAGCTCTGCCAACCCCAAAGGTGGAGCCTTAAACTAGAAGCTCAAGGCGCGGGGTGCATGTACAGGGGTTTAGGGTTCAGGGTTTACGGCTTAAGGCCAGTGTTTTGGGTTAGCCTTCCACGACATGAATGAAGCCTGCAGGGAAACTCGAAATCTCGTGCGAGCAAGAGAAGGCAGACACCCTGGAGGCCCTCCTGCCGTCAACCCTACTTGGGGGGATCATGGGGCTTAGTAAGTAAGGTTATAAGTACCTTAATTGGGGTTATAAGTAACTATATGTATAGTTACCTTAATTATAACCCTAGTTACTAAGTCCTTATAAGTAACGATAAGTAAAGTTACCTTAATTATAACCCTAGTTACTAAGTCCCATGACCCTTTAAGTAAACGCCAAAAGCTCGGGGTTCCAGGTTGAAACCATAAACCCTAAAACCTACTTAAAGGGTCATGGGACTTAGTACCTTAAGGGGTTCCTTAAAGGGGTTCCTAAATGGATCTATAAGGGTTCTATAAGGGGGTTAGGGCTACTTAAAGGGTCATGGGACTTAGTAACTAAGGTTATAATTAAGGTAACTATACTTATAGTTACTTATAACCCCAATTAAGGTACTTATTAACCTTACTTACTAAGTCCCATGATCCCCCAAGTAATGCCTAAACCCACCGTCAGCTGCTGACCGAGGCAGAGGGGGGGACGCCTGGTAATCAAACAATGGTCAGCTGCCTTCCCAAGCCAATGGGAACAAAGCAGCGCGATGCAGAACCCTCAAACCGAGCGGAACGCAAAATGAACTGAACAGAAACCGAGCAAGGAGCCTGTCTTGGCAGGACTCAGGAGTCTGTGCGTGCCGCAACATGTCCTATGGAGATCACCTGTTTAAACCGCTCGCAGACGACACACGAGGAGAAAGCGAGCACTCAACCCAGACTGGAAAACCCTACTCCAAACCTAAACCCAAACGCCCTAAACCCTCAACCCCAAAACCTGAAACCCTGAACCCAAGCCCTCAAACCCCAAGCTTGCGTCCATTCCTCGCGATGGTGGCCCATCGCCATCTTGAGACTATCGCCTCAGTCTGCGGGTTTAGGGTTTAGGGTCTGAGTACCCTAACCCAAAAGAGGTTAACCTTTTCTATTATGGCAGGATTGTATAAGCCCGTTAAAGGTTACCTACTCAGCTACTAAGTGTTTCGCGTTTCGGGCTGAGTTTGAAGGCAGTGGGGCTCCTCGAGGTTTCGATTTAGGGTTTAGGGTCTCGGTTTAGGGTTCAGGGCATAGGCTTTAGAGCTGCGGTCTGGGGTTGAAAGTTTCGGTTTAGGGTTTAGGATGTTGCGGCTTTCTCATTGAGTGTCTTGCGGCTTTCTCGTTGAGTGTCTTGGTCACATTGCGATGTTTAGTTGATTCCTTCAACTACTTAACGGCCGATAGCACCCTGTAGAAGACATCATGCGGTCCAGAACCTAGTGAAACCCGGCTGAGTATAGGTGCTCGTAGTTATTAAGACTCCTATACCATAGAACCCTACTATAAATCCCTTTAAGGAGCCCTTTAGAGGAACCCTAGAGTCTGTGAATTCTTGTTGAGGCCCCAGGCTGGTCTCAAAGATCATCTTCAGCCACTCCTTGCACGAGAGCTTGGGTTTTGGGATTGGGGCTTTGGGCTTCAGGGCTTTAGGCATAAGGCTTAGGGTTCCATGATTTATGACACAGGCAGTTTTTTCCTTCAGATTTGAGGGTCCTTTGGTGTACTTGGGTTGTAGGTTTGCGGCTTGCGGCATGTCGGGTTTCAGGTTGTTCTTTCGAGCTTTCGGGTGTTTAAGGTTTGGTCTTGAGGCTCGGGTTCTACGATCTTCGGTACAAAGCTGTAGGACTAGGTTTCAGCCTTGTCATACTACGCTTAGCAAGGCAAGGCTGAAACACTGAAATGTTGTGATGCTTCAGTCACACGAAATATGCAATGTTGATGCCGGAAGTTGATCAGGATAACCCGTGCTAGTGAAACGATCCAAACGCACACATTGGTTTGGTACCTTTTTTGGGGACTCTAGTGTACTTGATAAGATCACTCTAAACCCTAATCAGAAAGAACATGCAAAACCCTCAAACCCCAGACACAACGATCTTCTTCCCGAATGTAAGTTAAGGGAAAATCTTGTGGATAAACCGTTATGTTCAGAAACTTTTGTCTTCTGAAACTCTCATTAGCGTGGCCTTTGTTAGAGACATTACTATACAGGGCCCCTTTCCTACCCTAAAAGTCTAAAAGTCCATGTACCCAAATAGTATATACTTTGGCCCCAAAGTACCTTTTTAGGGACTACTTTAAGGCCCAAGTATAAACAAATTGGGGAAATGGACCCTTAAAATCAAAATTAGATATACCTTGAAGGGTTCAACTGTTTCCTTGAATCTTGAACCGTTTTATTCCTTGCACCAAGAACAACAACAGCCCACACACCCCCAAATCCCTGAATTTTGTTTCTGTGCCCGGGTCTCCATGTTAAATCCTGAGCCTATATTCCATTACATGCCACAACACGCTTATAAACCCTAAACCCTAAACCCTAAACCCAAAACCCAAAACCCTAAACCCTATACACCCTGTTCAGCCTGAAGCTAAATCCTTTAGAGGCCTTATGCCTGTGAGAGTCTCCGGCTCCTGCTCCCTAAGCCCTTCAAGGCCCAAACCCTAGCCTGTGGATGCCCAAGCCCCCAATTCCTAAGCCTAAACCGACAAGCACCCTAAACCCTAAACGCAAAAACTTACGTATCAAGATATTATAAATAAATAAATATATATATATATGTATATATGTATGTATCTATGCATGTACGTAGGCATGTACCGATGTATGTAAGTATCTATGTATGTATGCATGTACATATGTCAGTCAGTCAGTCAGTCAGTCAGTCAGTCAGTCCGTCTGTCAGTCAGTCAGTCAGTCAGTCAGTCTGTCTGTCTGTGTCTGTCTGTCTGTATCTATGTGTGTATATATGTGGTTTTCAAAAAACTATGTCTTTACACATACATGCATAAATACATATGTGTGTACATGTATACATACATACATATATATATATACATACATACATAGTGTATATATATATACATACATATATAATTATATACACAATTATACGAAATGTTTGCACACATATACACCCACCCTGAGCCCTTCGGCTCCTGCTCCCCGCGATCGACCCTTTGCGGCTGCGCCGGGCGCTCGGCGCGGAGCCGGTGCTCGACGACGCGAGCTTCGAGGCTCCTCAAGGCGTTTTCTTCTTCAAAGGGTTTAGTGGCTTTGGGTTTCATTAGAGGTTTCTGGTTTAGAGTTGAGGGCTGAATTGAGGGTTGAGGCTTTAGAGTTTTAGGGTTTGCAAAGGTTTAGGATTTATAGGGTTTACAGGGTGTAGGATTCAGGGTTCAGGGTCCAGGCGTTTGTGGCTTGGGGTTTAGAGGTTTAGGGTTCTGTAAGGTGATGTATAGGATTTAGCTTTTACAGGGTTAGACAGGGTTCTAAACAGCTTTTACAAGATGCGAATATCGACATAGGAACCGTACGCGTTCTTCTGAAAGAGGATTCTGAATTACATTCACAACTGCCCTACATATCACCGAAAGTTCATACCAAACACACCTGGAGCCTTTTAACATAGGTTTTGAAAACAAACAGGAGCCTTTACACACAGATCATGAAAAGAAACAAGCGCCTTTTAAATTAAATCGTGAGAAGAAACAAGAACAAAAGGAGCAAAGGCCAAGCATTCAAGCAAGGCTTTCGGCTACCCCAACCTAACCATTCCCACACTTGCCGACCCCAATCCCCTTAACCACAAACAGGAATCCCATGGAACCAACAGGGAACCCTTGTAGGTGCCCGACAATGAACCATGCAAGGAACCTTTCGAGGCATCCTTTGAGGAATAGAGGAGTAGTCGTACTAGTACTAGTACTGCTCGGAGCCTGTGGGCGAGACAGTCAAGCCTTTGGCTGCTCGTAGTTTATCTTGCCTCAGACGGGAGTCGGGGAGGGGCTTGGGATTCAGGGCTCTCGTTTAATCTTAGTTTTTGGGTTGATTAAGTCTAGTCTTAGTGTTTATGGTCTTGGGGTTCAGGGAAAAGGGTCTTGGGTTGTCTCGGCTTTCTAAACCCTAACCCTAACCCTAAACCCTAAACCCAAGCTTGAGGATTTAGGAGCCGACTATTAGGAATTGGGGATGCCTGTATCCAGTCTCAAGGCTTATGCTGCCGGAAAGAGTCTGAGGCTTACCGTCCCATAAGGACTATAGGGGTTGGAATAATTGGTAACTATATACATATATATATATATATATACACATATAAGTATCTGTGTGTATATATATATATATAAGTGTATTTCATTATATACATGTACAGCTGCCTATATCTATCTTTATACATTAAAGCGTGTTCTAGCCCAAAACCCGATTCAAGCGATTAAGGCCCTTGTAAGAACACGGCACAACCCGTGATTCATGGGTCCAAGCTGCCTTTGGCTTGGTCTTCGTCATGGCTTCGGGTTTAGAGTTCTCTCCGCCCATTGTCCCAAACACTACAAACCCCCTTTTCTCTCTCTCTCACTCTCTCTCGCTCTCTCTCTCTCTCTCTTTCTCTCTCTCTCTCTCTATAGATATATATGAATAAACAAACAAATAAATAAGAAAAATACATATATATATACATATATTTTTTATACACCCTCCAAACCCTACGAGCCGCAGGTTTAGGTCTCAGGGGCTTAGGGCCCAAGCCCCCAAGCCCCAAACCCCACAGTCGAAGCTTCCAAGGCGAGCGCCAGGACATCGCAGACCAGTTCGGATAGCGCTCTGAGGCGGCCATACCTCTGTTAGGGCTTGGGGTCTAGGGTTTGGGCTTAGGGGTTTAGGGTTTAGGGAGTTATAGGGCTTACAGAGTCTACAGTTTGGGGGGTTTGAATGTAGTATGTAGCTTCTAGAGAGTAGCGGGTCTAGGGCTTAGGGCTTAAACCCTCAAACCTCATATTATCCTGAACCCTGAAGCCCCTCCATCCTAACCCCTGACGCCCTAACCCCTACACGAATTAAACTCTCCAAGCCCTAAACCACCGAGGAAGTACGAGAGCTTCCTTGAATTGGTTTATGGTTCAGAGCTCGATGCCCTGAGCAACTAAGTACCTCAAGTATTCCTTGGGTACTGCCCCCACTCAGTAACAGTTGAATAATATTCATAATATAGATATATTAGGACCTTAATGGTAGCCCTATCATAGACTCTTACTGTATGGGGGCAGTACCTCAAGTATCCCGTATCCCTGAGGATCTCAAGCACCCGATAAGTGGGTACCTGGGCTTAGGATAAAAGTCATGTAAAGTTAGGACTGTGGGGAATAGATGACTGCTATGTGACTGTAAGGTGGGTTTCGACTTTCGCTAGAAATATCCCTTACAGTTCTCATAAAAAAACCACAGAAATGTCTATTATCCCTCTGATGTAATATGCCGCAAAAGCACACCTTACATGCGCTGATTCACCAGGTTTTTTTGAAGATAACTTGAAAGGTGAGATCCCCACCCCCAATTAAACCCTAAACCCTAAACGTTAATGGTACCCTTGTATAACCCATAAATGAACCTCTTAAAGGAACCCTATTAGGGTTTGGGCGATGTAGGTTGACAGACCCTAAACCCTGATGAGTTCAAGGCTGGAGGTGTACTGTAGGAACCTGATTAAGAAACCCTGGGCCTAGAACCCCAAAGTAGTAAGAGTCATATAAGGTTTCCTAATAAAGGCCCAGGGTTTCTTAATCAGGATCCTACATTAGATCCTACATTAGGAGGAGGTACGATTTTTCGGGTGTACGGCCAGTCGACCGGAATGCCTTCTCAGTGCATTAAAGTCTAAACTCTGAACCGTAAGACATACGATGCCAACTTCTACCACCACTATTCACAACCGTCACTGCGCCAAGTAGCGCTGCTCGCACGGCAGTCTGTAAAGTGCATTGCGGCACTGTGCCTGCGCACAACTGCAGCATTTCACTGGATCACAATGCACAGGCCTTCTGTATGCGTGCGCATCTATATCTATCTGTCGTTCTATCTATCTACCTGTCTAACTATCTAACCATCTATCCATGCGTCTCCCTGTATATCTACCGTTGTATCCATCCACCTACCTTTTATCCATCTATCTGTCTATCTGTCTACCTATCTCTCTCTCTCTATACATATATATATATATCGATCAATCCGTCTGCATCTTTATCTCTACCAGTATCTCTATACTGATGTCAACATCTACATCTGCATCTACATCTGCTCTTCTACCTATGTACATATCTACCTATCTATCTATCTATATCTATCTGTCTGCAGCTCTATGTATCTCTGTATATGTATCTGCATCTACCGATCTATTATCTGCTCTGGCTAATTCTCTATATTCTTTGTTGCAGCTATGGAACATATAGACACGCACACCTGCAAACTGAGCTGGCGACCTAGGCGATCTATATCGCATACTATTCACACGACAAAGAATAAGATGAGTTCACAACTATGTACCAAGATCCAGTAGACTCTGTAGTGCGATTCTCGAAAATCTGGCACGGTAAATATCTGTTTCATCAAAGTCTGACATACCTATAGGCATACTCATCGCCTCGATTGTAGTTCCTTGTTTTGGCTTAACCAGTGTTGTATTTAGGATCCTCTAGGGCGACACAAAAAAACACAATGGAGACTGTAAATCGAGATAAAGGCAACATCGGTGCTGAAGTGAACCCTCTGTGCAAAAATTTGAACCCTAAACCCTTCACCCAAATATGTACTAGAACGAATGACCAAAGACGAGGCAAACCTCACACTCCCAGATGCTACTGGCACCTGCTCAGTGATCCGGCGTTCCGAAGGCTGACCCGTTTAGGGCTCTAAACGAGTCTTGCAAAAAGGCATCATTCTCTCCCCTCCCCTCACCCCTCCCCTCAGGAAAAGGCTTAACACAGGCGCCTTAATAATGATTAGAATAGGGTTTTGGGGCCCATTCAAAATAGTATTGGTAATTATTAAGGCCCCTACACTAGAGGCTCCGCACGATCACCGGATCCGAGTGCCTTTCATGTCTAAGTCTAGCTTGCTACCCGCTTTAGTACTTAGTGGCTGAGTTCATAAGCCCCCAAAAAAGTCTACACTTTTAGTTTTACAGTGGTATTATCCCAAAAAGTGTAAAGTGTATCCACTCAGCTACTAAGAGTAGGCTTGACGATTCTCGAGTGTTAGGGTCTGTTGCTTTGCAGTTTAGGGTTGGAGATTCTACCCATAGGCTCCATAGTAGCTCCTCTTTGGGAGCACCCTATAGGATCCTAAATATGAACCACAAAAAGGAACTACTATGGAGCCTATGGGTAGGGATTTGGGATGCTGGCTCATACATAAAACATCAATAATCCAAAGACAACGCTGTACGACTCACGCTGTCGTCTGCTTGAGGCGAGTCTTGCGCACTGTAGCTGGGGACTCTTGGTTCAGGGTTTAGGGGTTTTAGGGGTTTTGGGTTCAGCCTCCTCAAGGTCAGCGCTTGCTTGCATCGCGCCACCGACAGTCGGTGCTTACATGCCGTCGTGCTTAGCTTCTGGGGCTTTGCATTTACGGTTACGCGTTCCAGGATCAAGGGTCTTACCCTCTACGGTTTGAAGATGTTGGGTATCGGGCGCGAAGCCCCTCACCCGAGGGTATATAGGGTGTCCTTACTGCCTCTCACCGACCTTCTTCTTGCATTGCTTCTGCTGACGATGTTCCATAATTAGTAAGTGCTGAATCAGTCTAAACCCTAAACCCTAAACGCCAAACCACAAACCCCTATGTTCCTTGGATTGTTGGAGTGTTGCAGCCCTCAAGCGTCAGTTGAGACGTTTGCTCATCGGGCTGGTTTTGGGTTTAAGGGCTTAGGGGTTTGAGGGTTTAGGGGTTTTGGGTTTAAGGGTTTTAGGGTTTAGGGTTTAAGGGTTTAGGGTCTGGGTTTAAGAGTCGGTGGTAGGTCTTGATCCATCCCAGCACAGAACGGTTAAGTAAGTTGGCCCCACGGGCCCAAGGGGGATCCACAGCCTTCAGATGAAACAAAGCCCTGCATAAAGCCTTAACCGTAATGCCATAAACCCGAAAAGACCCCAACCTCGCAAACCCGTTTCCTGTAGAATCCCCAAAAAACCGTCTAAAGTGGCCTGCACGACGAAGGGATATAAGAATACCAATTCTTAATCTTTACGGTTTAGGGTTTAGGGTTCGCTAATCCGTGAGAGCTTGAAGCTTTCATGTTGACAGAGAAGCCTCGTTTTTCAACGGTCCGGGCTTGAGCAGAAAGATGCCAAACAGAACGAAGGCATAATCTAAAGGGTCATGAGACTTAGTAAGTAAGGTTATAAGTACCTTAATTGGGGTTATAAGTACTTATAAGTATAGTTACCTTAAAGTAATGTAGGCATAATCTAGGTTCCTGAGTAACCCCTTTATAATAAGGCTACCCTTTGTCCCACTATTGGTTTCTAATAAGGGGACCCTAAACTAAAAAGGGCAAAGGGTAGTACTCCGGAACCTAGTAATGTAGGGTTTACATGGCTGGCACAAGGAAGGAACCGAAGCAAACTCAAGCTTCCGTTTAGTCGGGCTTGTACGCTTGGTTAAGAAGCTACTCCGAAGAAGGATGCAAGGGGATTGCATATGAGGTTCCTCTGTTTCCCCTCTTTTAATATGAGGACCAGAGCAGCGGTATAAGCGTCTTTACGAAGCCTGACAGAGCCTTGTTGGGGTTTAGGGTTTAGCGTTTAGGGGTTTAGGGTTTAGGGTGTACCTGTCCCTAACCCTACAGGATAATGTAGGAACCTGATTAAGAAACCTTGGGCCTTTATAAGGGTTCCTCATAGCAATCCTATCCTATTTTGGGGGTTACAGGGCCAGGGTTTCTTAATCAGGTTCCTACATTAGTAGTTATGTGTTCAGACGCCCATAATCCAGAGCGTAACCCCTAGAATCGTGAGAAATTGGAGACGCCGGAATTGAGGTTTTTAGGGCAGAGTGCCAATACCCCAGGCATTGGAGACCTTTTGCCATCCGACCCTGCTCTTAGTCTAAGGTCTCTGGGTAAGGTGATGCCAAGCCTTCGATTCGCAACGACGGGCTCATGATCACATGCAAATTACGGGTTGAGGCGTCTTGCTGGTCGAATTCGGAGTTCGGGGTTCAGTGCGTCTAGGGTCCAGGGGTTCAGGTAATTAGGGCTAGGGCTCACGGAAACGTCAACCTCAAGCCTAATCCCTAAAAGGCTGCCAACAGCCCCAGGAAGGACCGGCACAAGACTGTCTGAGGATGAAACCATGGGAACCTAGTGTGGGCTTGGGATCCTTACAAACCCCATATATGCCCTACATGTACCCTTTAGAATCCCTTAAAAGGGCTAAGGGCTCATGGTCGGGGCCCATACTTCTAACCTTTCAGACTTAAAGAATTCGGCCAGTTATCGGATCAAGAAACGCCCCAACAGGTCGAATCAAAAGAATGTCAGAGTACCCTGAAACAAACTATAGGGTTTAGCTTTAACCCCCAAAACCTACGCCTTCATTTGGAGGTTAGGGTTTAGCGTTTCGGGTCAGTTTGACTGTTACTCTGGCACACCCTGCCGCGTCCACATATACCATAGCAGGATGGAGTTGGTTCCTTCCTTATCATGGCTTTGGGGACCTTCTACGGCACGCAGACACACACACGCACACACCAGACTTGAGATCTTCAACCCAGTGAACATGAATTTGCGTCCTGCCTTGCTTATCGAAGACACTCCACGAAGCCTTAGGACCTAATCTCCCAACTCCAAACCCGATAACCTTGATCTTCAAATACCCTGAACCCTAAACCTTATCATTATCTCCAGGTCCTTATCCCAAGAACCCACATCCTTGATCCCGGGATCTCAAATAACTTAGTTAATACTAGTAAAAGAAAGCAAAAATGAGTCATCATATTAACAACAAAAAGCATACTGAAAGTGTCAAGTCTTAGGAGCCCGAGCTAACTCGGACGCTTGGGCAGGTAAGGCAGCGATGGCCCCTCATTGGACAATCTTCGGTATCCACAAGGCGGCAGACGTATTTGGATTTGACAGGGGTTAAGTCTAAAGCTTTGCAGTCTTCATAGGTTGCAGGATGTCGGCTTTACATTCATCTGCGAAGGCTCAGAGACTTAGGGCTTTGGGAAAATGGAGCAGCTGTGGATGCCGAATTTGTCCCGGTCTGGGTGGCGGGAATTTGAAGGCTTACGTTGGCTGGTTCACGATACAGACAGCCAAACTCGTTGTGGCCCCGTTTCGCGCTCAGGCTAGTAGACTAGACGCAGATAGTCCATGTTGCAACGATGCCACGAAGCCCTAACTCCTCAAGGCCATCTCGTATGAGCCAGTAGTAAGCCCCGCGAGCCCCAATCCTCACATCCTCAAGCCGAACCACCGTCCCTATAAGCCCAATCCCTGATACTTCCACCTGCAGAGAACGCATGCCGGCATGCAATGAGAGCTGAGCCTGCTGGGAACTTAACGGATCCCAGGGACGGATTGTTACAAGGAGCCTGGGTTTACTTGAAGCCTCATATGGGTTAGGGTTGTAAGTAGGACGTATGACTCCCCTGAACCCTACACCCTATGACTACACATAGCCACTGATTCGAACACCTGAAATTATTGGAACCACGAAAGCAAAGTGCTGAAGATCGGACATGAAACTTTAACACGAAACCTGACATCCTAAAACCACCGCTCCAAGCCAAGCTACAGGTTGTAAGACTTAAACTATATATACTTCACAACATAGCTCCGAAACCCTAAATCGACCATTGGAGCATGAATCCTACTTTGGCCCTTTAGTACCATGTTTGGTGAGTTTGAAACCTAAAATAACATATGCTATGTATGTATGTATATATATATATATATATTATACAGTATACACGCACATGTACATGAACCCTTAGGGCCTTAGGGTCAAATGGAAGTCCCATTACCTACACATAGCGTGTCTGTTCCCAAGACCCTACGTACGCCTGATAATATCCGTAACCTAATAACCTGCTATGCCCTAAACCCTAAACCCTAAACCCTAGTGTAATTGGGCTCCAGGAGTTGACTCCTAACCCTAAAGCCCTCAACACACCTAGAGCATCCTAGAGCCTAAAGCCCTAGAGCCGTAAACTCTCGGAACTTCCCAAAACCTGAACCTTACCTCCTCATCCCTATAAGTACTCACATAACCCTGAACAAATCCTGTATGATCCTGTAAACTCTACCCTAAACGCAAGCCCGTCGGCTTCGCACTGCTCAGGCGCGCTGCAATCAGTTCGGGGGAGACGGCGTGGGATCATCTCAGAGCTCACCTGCAAGTTTCGCAAGGATAGCTGGAGCCGAATCCTTTGCGAAGCTCTGCATCCTTTTTCCTAAAACTAAAATTAGCTACAAGTTTATGCCGTTCGCGAACAGCAACAGCTTCATTTCGTGCCCCGAACAGTAAATCAAGCAGCTGCTCGCTCTTCATCGACTCAGGTGTCTTCCGTTTGGCGCGAGTCGCCCGGCTTTATCTATCAAAACCTACCTTTTTAAAGGGTTCCTGTACGTTCGATATTAGGGTTTAGAATTAATAAGAACCTACAAAGAAATAGGCTCTGGCAGTTTTACGGTAAGGCTGTTAGAAGCTTTCGGGTTTAGGGTGCCACCTCTACAGAAGAGAAAGGTCCCGAGTCTCTGAAATAGCAGGAGTCGCCAAAAATAAGCAGGCAATCCGGGCCTTAAGCTCTCCAAAGCCCCTAAAGCCCCTGAACCCTAAAGTCCCTACAGTAAAGCCCCTAAAGCCGGAGGGATGACCGTTTGGGATTTCGGGAGATCTGGATGGGATTTCGGGGTTTCGGGTTTAGAGTTTACGTGTAGGGTGGGGTCTCATCTGGATGTACAAAACCCAAACATTCGAACTTGCCCAGACGAGGCAAGTTGTGGCGTAGGGGGCAGCTTTCCAGCTTAACTTGCCTTCCACTTTGGCCGGGGTTCATGATCTCTTGATACACCTTCAACTGCAAGGTGCATGTACTACGTCAAAAGCAAACGCTGGATCACACTTTCATTAGGCGCCTACTTCCTCGCAACCGAGAAAACGAAAACAACAACATCAATGCCAAAGCCCCTCAAGCCAAACATGAACCCGCTACACCCCACATGGTGAGTCTTAAGTGAAGCATCCCAAACAAGTGATATCGATGCTGGGAACCTAGCTATGCAAGGTCTAATTCTATTATCTACAGCCCAAAAGCCGTTGCAAAGCCATGTTCCCACATACCAGAGCTCAAACCAAAATCCGACTAAAGTCGTTGCTGATCCCAGTAAGCCGCATACCTAAAATACAGAAATCGCCAAGCCAAGAAGAATCCGACAATCAGACCTACTGGAATGCTCGGAATTCACATGTAGCAGCCGTAACTCATATGTCAACGACTAGCGCGTGCTCCTCCTACCGGCAGCAGTAACATATGAGCCCTTAGAACCCATTTTAACGTAGCCTCATCCAGAAACCCTATATCCCTAAGGCTCCAAATAGCCCAAAGTAGATACTATTTATGGACTCTAGACCACAACGTAGGTACTATCTGTATACTTGGAGCCCTAGGGCATTATAGTACCCCTATAGATCTCATATAGTAGCCCATATAGACCCCCTTGCAGGAGCTCAAGCCTACAACGTACCCTTACAGAAACCCCCAATGTTCTTAGGCAAGCCCGCCGAGTTCGCAGAGCGAACCGGGCCTCCAAGTTGTTTGCCTCAGTGTGTTGTTTGCTTTGGGTCTCGCGAGTTGCGGGTTTTGGGGTCAAGGAGTTTAGTGTTGTTTTTGTTGTAACGCCCCTTAGGGTTTAGGGTTTTCGGGGTTTAGGGTAACGGAGATTAGGGTTTACAGGCCTTTAGAGCCTTAGGGATTTAATGTTTCAATTCTTTCACAAACATTTTAGGGGGTGTTGGAACCTCCGACTGACGAGCTTTAGATGCTCTGCGGGACTAAGACTATAGACAAAGCTTTGCGAAGTTCCTATCACACCCTCCAAAAGACCCTCAACACAGCCTTATAAATTTCGATACCCTAGACTCTTGGCCTGAAGCTCTTGAACAAAAAGGCTCGACCAAAGAGCTCTTGCTTTTTTGGGGGGGGAACTGGGATTTGGCGTGTTGGGCTCAGAACAGAAGGTTTGCCTAGACCCCCCAACGACCCTTTACTGCAGCCTCTAGATTCCTCTTAGTGAGGAAGATCAGACACTTTGCGGTACACTTGGGGGTTCCAGGAAGGATTTAGAGTTTGAACATACTCTCGGGACCAGGCTTCTGGTTAACCCTAGGGTTTCGAGGCTTAGGTGTGTTCAACCACAGTGTGTTCAGCCAGAGAGAGAGAGAGAGAGAGCGAGAGAGAGAGAGAGAGAGCGAGAGAGAGAGAGAGAGAGAGATAAAGAAAGACAGAGAGAGAGGGAGAGAGAGATGGAGAGGGGGGAGANAGAGGGGGAGAGGGGGAGAGGGGGAGAGGGAGAGAGGGAGAGAGGGAGAGAGCGAGAGAGGGAGAAAGGGAGAAAGGGAGAGAGGCAGAGGGAAAAAGAGAGAGAAGAGCGAGAGAGTGAGAGACTGAGAGACTGAGAGAGAGAGAGAGAGAAAAAACAAAAAGAGAGAGAGAGAGACAGGAGAGCGAGAGACTGAGACGAGAGAGAGCGAGAGGGAGACGAAGAAAGACCCCATAGCGCTAGATCACATGAAACTCTTGATCACTGACTCTGAAAGTTCCTGCGCCATGCATCTTCGACGATATTCCGATCCGAACTCGGACGCCCAAGGCTGGAGCCTTCGTGGCGGCACGGTCTGTGGCACCTGCATGGTCATTCTCGGTAGATTGCAGTCCTATAACCGGTTCACCCTAAATCGGCTTTGTTGGGGGTCACATCGTCTTCGTCATGCACGGCTGCTATTGTGGAGGGGCGTCAGACGAAGATGGGAGTATGGTCCTACTCTATCCTAAGTCCGGCAAGATCCAAACACCAACCACAAACCCGTGAACCCATACTCCCGCAACCCTAAACCCTAAACGCCTGTATCCTAAATCGCTCAACCCTAAACCCTCTGAAACCCTTGTACCCTTTTGATACAATGGAAAGAGCCCATGACGCGAGGCGCTGCTTGCAAGAACGGATTTGGTCAGTATGTGCTCTGTGTGTTGACGGTGTTGCTTCGTGCTTACATTACCAACCCACACAACTAAGCACAGCACACAATGGAAAACCATCGAACATTTCCCAACCGTTAAGCCTATTACGACTCATACTAAACCCAACACATGCACGTTGGAAGTGCATGCCAGGAAAGTTCTATTTTTTTCAGAAACTACCTGTGGAAGCAAAGCTTACCCTGCCCTACATCCATAAGCCCGCAATCTCCAAAACCCTAAATGCAGATCCCCAGACCTCTCGGTAAGGGAAACAGTACGTCAACCCCAAACATTCCTAAACCCTTACCCCAACCCTGAACCGAGCCCTTAACCCTAAACCCTAATGAACCCTAAACCATTGAACTCTGCAGCCCTGAACCCTAACCTCCGAAACCTAATTCAAGCATGTACAATAAAATATAATAGGAACCCGAACAGTACATGTAAGGTCCCCTTAATTAAGAAGTATACATGAATAACCGGGGTTCAGAAGTCTGGGAATTATTCATCTCTACCCCTTAACCCTAAACACCCTTAATCCCAAATTAGATTCCAAACCTTAAACCCCTAAACCCCTCAACCGTATTGGGAACTTTTCATTTCTCAGTGCAGCTCTGAGCTCGGCACAGGCCGGGTCTCGTAGGGCTCGTAGTTGCTCTGGGCCACCTGCTCGGCCAGGTTTAGGGTTACAGGGTTTCGGGGTTTAGGGTTTCTTAATTTTGTTGTTTAGGGCTCCTTTTCGAACTGCAAAGTGTTTATCGAAAGCCCCTGTGGGCGAGCTACCGGTGCCACACGTAGACACCGAAAACGACCATCACTCCATCTGACACGGATGACGAAGCTCACACCCTTTGGTCACAGTCACCCGGATTTGTGGCATTTCGTAGGGGACCCAACATACTCATCACCTCCACTCTGCACAGGTTTATCTCCTCAAAGTCCGCTTTGTCCTTACCCGGAGGTTCGGTAGCATGTGCAGGCAGAAGGCCAGGATCATGAGGTCTGTGACACACTTTCTCCCATCGGGGGAACAGTGTATGAATCAGCCGCCACTCCATCTGTAGCCATGTATGCAAAAAGAGGAGGATTTGCCAACCGTTGAGGCAAACTAGATGTCGTATTCTTACTGATGCCTCCAACAGAGCTATCAAGACTATCCTCAGCAGGGACAATCGACTTGATCCCAACTTGCAAATTGTAATCAGTGGTGACGTACGTGTTTCCCACGGTGCCATAGAAATGGTTCGAGGCATCCGACGGTTTCCATCCCCTCATGTGCTCGCCCTTGAAGGACGAAAGCACCTTGTTTGACTTTGACCCCGGAAGGCTTATGGCTTGATCAGGAGCAATGTCATGTGGCATCAATCGGTACACCCCTCGGTGGATGATGCTCAGGGTGAGGTCCTTGCGATGGTCGTAGACACACTGGAAAAACAGCTCGCCGCTGAGGTAGTGCATCTTGAGCCTTCAGGCGGAAACGATAAGGGTGGGGGTGGGAAGGTAACAACAATTTTCTTTAGTTCTGAAACAACAAGAACAAGTTCAAGTACCAACTTATCCACTCCTCAGGTGCTGTCTCTGAAGGAACTTCGCGTACACGCGGAGCACGATAACCCTGCTGATCGGAGGTGGCTTGAAGGGATGCAACGGGTGACAGAGGACACTCACAGACTGTTCTTGGAGCCATCCGCGGCAGGGCCTGCAGATGGCCTTGCCCTCGGCCTCGTCTGTGAGACCTCACAGCGCCCTCGCCCTCCACACTGGTCCGCGGCACCCGCGCCCTCGGCGCCCTCGTCCTCCACAGGCTGGTCGCGCTCGCCCTCGGCACCCTCGCCCTCGGCGCCCCTCCGTCCTCCACAGGCTGGTCTGCGCCCCGCTCCTCACCCTCGGCAGCCTTGCCGTCAGCAGCCTCGGCACCCTCGCCCTCCACAGGCTGGTCGCGCTCGCCCTCCACAGGCTAGTCGCGCTCGCCCTCGGCACCCTCGGCCTCCACAGATTGCAGGGGTTTCTGATTTTGAGGTTCCGTTCCAGGTTTTGGGGAGGACTGTGGTGATTCGGAGCGGATGTGCGAATCATGGAAGAATCTAGTTACAGTCATCTGCTCAATAGTTACCGCAATCACAAAAACGTCAAGATCAAGCCATGGGCAGTCCCAAAGTGAACATAGTGCTCAAGGTCCCGAACAAGTGGTGTTGAAGTTCACTCACCGCGCTCGGTAAGTCTGTCCGAATGGCAGACGTCATGACCCACACGCCCCGACATTCATCAAACCCCAGGGCCCATGTTCCCCAATTTCGGAAACGAGTGTAGTCTCACTGTAGCACTATGACTTTTGAACTAAGAATCCACTGATTGATGTGTATTCTCGAGGGTCGATGTGAGTTGCCCACCACACTTGTGCTTGCACTACTCTGAAGCCCGCTTCTGAAACCAAGAAGGTATGGGGGATTCGAAATCTTTCGTCTTCTAAAGCCTTTGCATCATTTATATGCGAATCTGGGAAACATGAGTCAACAGATCACATGAGTAGCAGGCACACTGGACGCCCACGTGGCGGCGCATCACCCACTCCTATATTCACGGCAAATGCACCTATGCCCTGCGATCGTTTACGCGCATTGATAAGAGCTCATGAATGATGGCGTCGTAAGGCTTCCAAAGAGACGCCACCAAGTACTTCGGAATCATCATGGTTTCCTTGCGACCACTGAGGAGCATCGCCCTCCTGAATCTGCAGTTGCAGCAACTGCGACTGCATTTGAGACCCGATGCATGAGAATGCTGTTTGCACCCCGACTTCGCCAGTCTGGGTGGAGTTGTCAACGTCCTCTGCATCCCGGGCCAACATTTCTCGCATGCGCAATATGTCGGACATGAGCGCCGCTTGCTCGGCCGGTCTCTCCAAATTGGGCGCCACGTCACGCGAGCCAAATTGGAGGTATATCCACGCAGTGCAGTCGATTGTCATACTCAAACATAGGCGGCTTCTCATCAGGGTCAAGGCTGCAAATCCGGCTATGGACTTGCCTGGCCGTCACCGGCATCTTCAGGCCACCAACATAGCCGCATGCCTTTGTAACCATCACACCATAGTCACTGACACCTCAGGCAAGAGACCTCATCACGCCCAAAGTGACCATAGTTCTCAGGAGGAGCTCTATGAACCTGCTCAGGTGGTGCGTCCTTCACAGATTGTCCAAATGACAAGCTTGCGCCCTTCCCCACAGCACAGTAAGCTGAAGAAAACCAATGCAGTGCCGAAGACTTGCATGCAAACAAATGAACCTTCTTCTCCACATCTGCTTGAAAAACACATGTTCCCAAAGCGACTCTTGAACGTAGCCCCTTGAGCCAAGGGAACCACTCCAGTTTTTGCACTTGATGTTAGAAGAGGTCGATTCTTGTGCAATGGAGTCTCCACACCCTCATATTGTCGTCGACAACAATGCTCACAAGTGTTCATCAACCCTAACTCAACATGGCATCAGGAGCTGCTCACGGATGTAGTTGAATGCTTTTCTGAGACCTGACTCATCTGGGAAAACCATGCCTGCCCCCTCAGGCGGTACACCCTGAGGCGTGCCACCAGCTCCAGCGTGCTCGCCGTATGGTTGATTCCTTCCTTCAACGACGCCTTAAACCTTGAGCCGCTTGAACTTGTAAGACACAGAGACTCTCGGAATGTTATTCTCTGGTTCACGCTCATAGTTAGGCCGTGCAGACAGAAGTAGATTCATCGATTGCAACAACCTCGGATTGTCAGTACCTGCAGGCAAACGCATCAACACCGAAATTTTATCTGGCGCCGCAACCATAGCTTCGGTTATAGCAATCAGCTCTTGCAGGGAAGAATATATCTTCATATCTGTCACGAGTCACACCAAAGAAACTTCCACCCACGCCATAGGTGACCGTGAAACCAGACTTATGATCACACATGCGATCAAGGACATTCACCAAGTTCAAGAAACCCTGGTGGCAATCGACTCAGAGATATGTTGATACCCATCCTTTGAAAGGCTCTTAAGCATGGTCTTAACCGTAGCCTCAGCATAAGGATTTTGCCGTGGCAAATAGCCGCCAGATTCAGAGAAAGTTCTTCCACGATAGTTGCTCACACTGTCTTTCAGCAACTTGGAAGATATCTCAGCTAACGACAATTGAGGGTACACTTCCTCACCGTAAAATGGCGCACCTTCCGTGTACTCAATCGCCATCCTGCCATCACTAGCACCAAACAGCATGCTGGCCTCGACTCTGACAGATCTCTTCTCTTGTCGCAAACTTTCCTTGCACATGCAAGCCTTTACCAAGGTTCCGAGCATTTTCAGTCCACGATAATCGGCTATCGCGAAGTCCTCATACCCGAAAACCTTGGGTTTAGGGTTCAGGGTTTCGGGGCTTAGGGGTTCAGGGTTCCTGTTGTTCAGGAGTAAAGATTCTTTATGCTGATTGTTCGGGGTTATTGTAGTGCTTGGGTTTAGGGTTGAAGGTCTACCAGGCTTTGTGTCTTGTCGGTGTTTTGTCAGGGACTGGGCGAGTGTTCTAGGTTTTGTTTGTTTTTCGAACGCTTGTGTGCCTGCGGACTGTCGCTTGCGGTGCCAGGTTCTTGTTTTAGGGCTCCCGACGTAACCAGTTGGAGTCTGATGCTCCCCTTACGTCAAATGGGGCTTGGCCCCGATTGGGTTTACCGTAAAGGTCCAAGTACCCAGTTATGATATACCCTCCAAGATAGTAACCGTTAATAACCTACATGCTATCCTAAACTAAACCCTAAACCCCTAAATAAAGCCCTAAACCCTAATGCTAATTATTGGGTCCTTTGGACCCTTAGGGATAGGGTTTAGGGTTTAGCGATGTTTAGCGGTATTGAGCCCGGGGCATGCTTGCAACACTAAACCCTGAACCCTATAAGGCTTAGGGTTTAGGGTTTAACAGGGTTTAGGGAAAGCAAGGATCCACCCTGCGTTATACCCGAGGCCAACAGGGTGCAAACGGGGACCATCGAGCCTTAAATCATGCGGCAACCAAGCTGAAGGCTCAGGTACAGCGTGCGGCACCCTACCCCAGCAACCTGATGCACGGCAGAGCTGGGCTGGATGCAGCTGCTCTCCCAGAAAACATGCAAAACATGAAGGGCAGTGTGCTACTTCACTTTGGGCATGGCTGGTCTCACTGGTCCGTTTCTTCTTCCATGCATTGCTTGCACAAGTTGTTTAAGCAGCGGAGATTTTTCGTAAGGCCGCCTTGCTACTCTCTTCAAGCCTTGCTTCGCCAGCACCCCCCCCTGGGAGCTCTTCCATCGCAAACATATCCATGGTAGTGCCCAAAACACCCTGAACCCCAAACTTGGCCCTAAACCCTGACCTAGTGGCAGCGTATCCCAGCCCAGTCAAGGTTAACCTTTTCAACTACTGTATGGTACTGTGGATAGACAAATCTTGCATCGTTTTTCAGCAGCGTCAATTCAAGATTCTGGCACCCCCTTTTTAGCATTGGCTGTGAAAGGCTAGAGACCAGATTTGTTCCAATGGCCGAAATCTTCCACCGCTCAAGCAGTCCCAGCTGCCAATTTTAAGTAGGGGGTGCGGGGCTTGATGCCTTACTCGTTTGAAGTATGCATGTGCAGGTGGTGCAAGATTTTGTCCATCCACCGTAGGACTATAATGCCCCCAAAAGCTACAGGTTACCTACCCAACTACTAAGATAAACCCCTAAACCCTAAATCCCTAAACCCGAAAACCTAAGAACCAGCCAACCAAGACTAATTGGACCGAGACAGTCCTTTGAGCAACTGCGAAGCTTCGGGATCTTCGCAAACAACAGTCCCTAGGGCTCCAGCTACCTTAATAGTGGGGTACTGGGTTATAGTAACCGACTATCCTGAGCACTACTACACCCTAAATCGTTAAGATGGCCGGAGCCCTAGGAAGTGATCATGTAAAAGCCAGTGTCCGGGTTTTTCCGCACCAGGGTTCTGGTTAAGGTGCCTACGTTAAGAACAGCTTATGATCGCAATGAGCCCTGAGCGGAAACAGGATCCGTGGTAGAAGAAAGACCCAAATGGCCCCGCCGGGCGCTCGTAGCTGCGATAGCCCGAGGAAGGCGGGAGTGCCTGCAAGGCCGAACACGGTTTAGTGTTTAGGGTTTTAGGGTTTTGGTTTGGTGTATGAGGGCTTACATAGGGTTTAGGGTTTTGGTTTAGTGTTTGAGGGCTTAGGGTTTAAGGTTTTGGGGCTTTGGTTTAGGGTCTTGAGGTTTAGGGTTTTAGGGTTTTGGCTTAGGGTTTTAGGGTTTAGGGGAACGCCTCTCAGAATTTGCCGGTCTGCGGCTTCTGCGAGCATCCTCACATAGCTACGAACACTTCAGAAAGGTGAGTTGCCATTTTGTCTAGGGGGATGACAACGGGATGAAAGACTGACCTATCCGACAAGCTCCATTCAGACACCTGTGATCACATACGAATACCTATAGCCTATAGGTCGCATGATTGTTGTTTCTGCTAAACTCGCGGTTCACAGGGTACGCGGTATGTCTACGCTCGGATATCAATGAAGCCCTCCATCCGCCATATTGCCACAGACCTTGAGCCTTGTAGCATAACTCATGGCAAGCTGAAACAATATACAAAAAAACTCTAAACAAAACCCTACGTCCGCAAAGCCCTGCAACCTGAAACCCACAATCCTCACCTGAAGCTCCAAAGCCATAAGTCCAGGCTCGAGTATCTAGCCCCAAAGCCCTGCAAAATAAAATCTAAACCGCTGCAAACACAAGCTCTGTGACGAAACTTAGGGCTTCTGCCTGGTCTCTTTTAGGTTTTATAGGTCCTAAGCGACACTCGTAGCTTCCCACCCCTCCCCCCTCCCGTTCACCTCAGCCGGGCGCTCGTAGCCGTAGCCGGAGGGAGAGGGCAGAGCCTGTGTTCTCGGCGATGAGGTGGATTTAGGGTTTTGAGGCTTAGGTTTATTTGCTTAGGGACTAGGGTTTGGGGGACATCTAACAGTACCTAGACCCTATCCCTTCTTGAGGATACCTAAGTTTAGGGCAGGATTTGCTGTAAAAAGAAGTAGGTACCCCAAAAAAGGACAGCGTATGAGACCCTACCTATCGGTAGAGCCTGCCCTCACCACCGTCCTTACAGCTGCAAAGGTTCAACAGGAACAGGCCACTTCCCGAGGGCCGGACGTGCCAGGCTTGCCTTGCCACCCGTGAACCCTAAGCCCCATAAACGCTAAACCCTAAATCCGAGATTACAGCCCTAAGGCCCTAAACTCTGAACCGGTGTCCCAATGTGTGGGACTGCCTCGGTCATTCGGAACCCCGGTTTAGGAGCAAGGTTGGGGCTATTCAGCGTTCGCGGTGTTATGTGTGGCAGCTGGTTTAGGGTGTGGAGTTCTGGTTTTGTAGTTCAGGACTCAGAACCCTAATAAACTAATAAACCTAAACCCTAAACCCGAAAAACTTTGTAAACCCTTAGCTCTGAACTCTCAACCCCTTTCCCTCTAAGCTGAGGTGAGGGCAGCTTGCATTGGCCGTCGGCTGCTGGGCGCCTCACGCCCTGACATGTGGTTTAGGGACTTAGGGCGTTTAGGGTTCCTTTAAGGGTTCATATTATGATTACTATAAGGGGTTCATAAGGGTACTATAAGGGACTTAGAGTTCAGTTTTTAGGGATTTAGGGTTTAGAGTTGTGTCTAGGTTTAGTGTTTAGGGGTTTAGGGCTTGGTGTTGAAGGTTTATGGGTTTATGCAGGGTTTAGTGGTGAAGGTTTATAGGGGTTTAGGGAGATCAAGGATCTTGATGCGAGCAAACTCTATCTTGGTGTAAAAAGGAGGTCAGGGTTTATGCGAGATCGCCAAACAGGAAGAACACAGGTACGACTGTGCTGCCTCTTGAGACGTTAGCTGTCGCTTCTATTTTCCATGTTTGTGTTGTTGAGGCAGGTTGAGGGCTTCCACGATCACCAAGTAACCAGCATCAGGTTTGAGACTGTAGCGGTTTACGACGGACGCTGTATGAAGGCGAAACGACCCAACAACAATCTCTGTCCGCAGCCAAAGTACTAAACGCTCCACTCCAAGCCCTACAAACACAACCCTCAAACTGTTAAACCCGGAACGGAAACATCTGCTCTAAACCCTATAAACCCTAAACCCTCCAGCGATGCCTGCTACACCGTACCCGCCGTGATCGCTCAGCATCATCCGCTGGAAGCCCTGGCCAGAAATCCATGCTTTGGCTCTACCTAGAGGCTCCATAGTCGTTCCTTTCTGGGATTCATATTTAGAATCCTGTAAGGTAATCTCAAAAAGGAACTACTATGGAGCCAATGGGTAGGGTTTTACGATTTGGGGTGTAAGGTGTAGTCATAGTCAGGACTTAGGGCTACAGACGTCAGACTTCACGGCTCTACTTCATCATGATGATCTTCGAGTCTATGTGCTGCCTGGCGGATCATTCCATGCGCACAGGCCCGGCAAAGTTCGTGTATGACCGTACGCTACACCCTACACAATTCATACCTTGAGCCCTCCACCCAAAACCCCTTGAACCACTAAACAACCCCGAAAACTTCTGACCTGTCTGTCCACATCGCTCTGCAGCGACAGGTACTCATCCTTCAACATCTTTGTCAGTTTAGCTTTCGGGATTGATGAGTTTTGGGCTCCTGCCGGCCCTCAGCGCAGTGTACGCACTTTCCCAGCTGGTGGAGCTCTGCCTCCAGGTTGAGGTGTCAGGCTGTCCGCCATCCTCTGGAGGAGCTCGACCTCCCGGGAAAACCGCAGTGCTTGACTGTTTGCCTTCAGGGCCCACCAAGTGCCGCAGCACTTCCCCGCATTGTGAGGAAAACCTCACTCCCTGAGGCAACTATTTTGCAAGATCATCTGGTGCGGGCAGTCCCTGCCTCTGTCACATCCTTCAAGAGGCACATTCTTGCCAGCTTCGAAGCATAGACCCCGTGTCGCCAAATGGTGTGTCTAAACCTGAAACCCTAAACGCAAGGTCTTACGGAACTCTTAGATTTGGGTTTTGGGGGTGCAGTGCTTGCAAAGGGCACACAAGCAAAGTATCAGAGGGAGCCGGGTTGAGGAGCATTCATGCTTAACCCCGAACCGAACCAATGCAAGAAAGCCCGAATTAAACCAAAACCGTGATATACCCAATGGGACTCCACCTAAACCTTAACCCTAAACGGCCCTAAACCCTAACCCCTTGTAAACCCTTACCTTAACCCCTAACCCTATGCCCTAAACCCTAAACCCTAAATCCTAAACCCTAACCCTATGCCCTAAACCTTGGAGGCCCCATACAATTTGGTTGCCTTGGCCCCATCACCCAAGGACGCCTGTTGATGCCGTGGCAGGGCCGGGACCTCAGCTCAGCAAGGGATCTGTTCTTGGTGCTCATAGCTCTGTAAATTCAATATTCGGGTTCAGAATCAGAACCTACAAAAAAGTAACTTTCGGTACCTCATTGTTGGCCAAGCTATCCGGGATATGCGTGTGATATACACACCCCTCAGGACCAAAACACAAAACCCCGAACCATATCAAAGGTCACCAAAAGGGGCCTGGCTAGGGCCCGTGCAGCACGTCGCTGCCAGTCTTGGTCAAAGTCGCCGGCGTCATTCTGTCGAGGCCGTCGGCTGATTCGGGCAGTTACTGACGCAAGCCAGGGTCTGTGCTAAAGGTGCGGGTAGATTCGAAAAGGAATAAGATGATAGCGCCTTCAGCAGGGTTTCGACTTAGGACCTAGGATCAAGCGAATACAGTTTCGGACTCTGGAAGACTACTCGGCTGTATTCGTCGAAACGGCCCAACACAGAAACACAGTGCCCGTTCATTCGGGGTCTTTTGGGCATCAGTTTGGCATGAACGCTCCTCTGAGTAGAAACGCGCACCACGACCAAGTAATCCCAAACAGCCACACTACCCTGCCTCCGACATGCCTTTGAACATGTCCGTCTGCCGCTCCTCCCCTGTACTCCGAGTCCTTCGGTCGAACATAGATGAAGGCCAAGGTCATGTGGTTTCTGGTTCAAGCTCCACGCAAAGCCGACTTGCGTGGTTCAATAAAAACGATTGCACAAGTCCTGATGCACAAAGGGTTCAGGGTTTTACGCAGGCCGGGTTTCTGGGGATTCGGTTTTTACCAAAAGGTTTGAAAAGGCGGTTGAAAAAGAGTATGCGTGGGCTTGGACCTTTTGATTCTTGAACTGTGGTACGTTGCCCTCGGCCGCGCTGAATGAAGGCTGCCAAATCCGATCACCGCCGCTCACATTGAACCAAAGGGGCTCGATAGTCGGACACGGACCTACGCAATCAGAACAGAGTTTTCGTGTATCGAACCCAACCCTGATATGGGGGTGGTACCGTCTGCATGTTTCATACATCTTGTTGCCCGCAAACCGGCCGCATCCAAACAACACCACGGGATAGGGCGGAATAGTTTCTCATACAAATTCCCAAGAAAACGAAAGATACGATTCCAAGTAAAGCTAAGTCGAACAGTTGTCGAAGCGTCAGCGAAAGTCCCGGGACGAAATTGTCGAGCCAAACCCCAAACTCCATGACTCTAAACATCGAGCCCCATGTTTGCATTCATCAGCGTTAAACCCTAAACCGCACACTCCGAAAATCCTACTAGCAACCACTGCACCCATAAGCCCAACACCCCAAACCTGAGCCCAGCACTCCCCACTAAATCCTAAACTCGAAACCCGCGATGTAGAACCCTTATTGAGCCGCTCAAGTAGCTCCAATAGGAGCCCTTTTAGGAACCGGAAACCTTAAACCCTGAACCCTAAACCCTGCTGTCCTTTCTTTGACCATCTTCCGGCCCCTGCCATCCAGCTGTCGCTCAAGTGACCTAGGTTCTCCGGCTGCTGGGTGTAGGGGGCCCCGGCAACTAGAACAGGGTTCTATGAAAGGTTCTAGGGTTTGGGGTATAGGGGATAGACTAAGTCACTAAGGAGGGTTAGAAGGTTGAAAGGGCTCTGTCTCCTATAGGACAACGATGTAGATCCCAAAAGGCCATCACTATAGTGATTTCGGGGACCTAATTCCATAATAGGCATTCCAGGTGCACGGTTTAGAAGAGACTTCGGGCTTATTCTATTGGGTTTAGGCAGTTTAGGCTGTAGCGTCTCGGGAACTTTCCTGAGAAAATTCCATGTTGGTTGACACAAGTTGTCAAAACATCGAAAGCCCAAGCACTAGAGACACAGCGCACATGCATCCCGAAACCATTAAGCCATGAAGCCCTAAATAACCCTCAAGCCCCATAAACCCTAAATAGCCCTATAATGCCTAAGTGAAGCCTAAAGTTCATAGCCCTTGCTCCCGAGTTTTCGACATCTTGTCCTCGCCGGTCCGGCTATTGCTGTACATCTGGGCCAGGGCGATGGACGTCTGATCGTTTTATTTGTTGAGCTCGTTTTCCTTTCTAGGGGTTTAGAGGTTTAGGGTTGAGCTCCTGTTTCCTTTGCCCATGCAGGGCTTGTAGGGCGTAAAATGGAAGAGTTTTAGATAGGCTCATGGAACGGTTTTGCAGAAAGGCTTACTGTATGCCGCATGATCTTAACGAAGGTAAGCCAGTGGAGTTATGGTGTATTCCGTCTCGGGAACACTACAGGGTCTCGGCCAGACGCAGAATACTTTTATGTTGAAATAGCGATTGTCAGGCTGCTGGGTTGAAGGCCATAGGGTTTGAGTAAGGGCTTACTCACCCGGACCCGAAGAACTGCTAAGACACGTAGACTCTCATTTCATCATATTACTCATGCACCAAAGCCAAGCCCAAGAAAACATGCAGTCAACTGAAAACACTGCTGAGCCTCACACTCTGCGTGCATGGAACCTTTTCCCCGGGTGACTCACGGCCTCAGACTTAACCCTTAGCTGCCCGCTGAGATCATGTAACTGCCAAACCTCTTGTGATATGGCTCTACATTCCAACACAAACCATCTTCGAACATCGCGTAACAAAACTTCAATGCGATTCACCCACCTCCCTCCCCACAAAATAAGAACACAACGAACCCACAACGAAAACCGATCCGCGGCCTGCTGGACCTCGTGCATGTTCTGAGACCGGTCGCCCACTGCACTGGAAGAGAACCTGGGGCTTATGCTTAGGGTTTATGGGTTTAGGGTTCATGGGTTTATGCGTTTAGGGCATTGAAGGGCAGAAGTGTCTCCATAACAATAGGGCGTTATAGGCTGTGTAGGGCTTGTAGGGTGAACAGGCAGACAGGGCTTTTGGCCTGTCGTATGCATTTTACTGCGTGTGTGTGGGTGTGTGTGTGTGTGTGCTTGTATGTGATCAATACCTAAAGCTATACCTAAGTCTTCATCCTTCCGTATATCTATACTCATTATATAATATACATATATATATGGACAGACAAAGAAGTAAATCTAGATACATCCACAAACACACTTCAGGTTGCTTCAGCCACTGAGCCATCGCCATTTCACGTCTGTCATAGTTATCCTAAGAATATTCGAGATGACAGTCATGTATTCTCGGTCCAGTCCCCAGCTCCATTTCGCGCCATCCAGGATCCCCGCTGCTCGGTGTGGACTTGACCGTCGGGACCTTTGGCTTCGGTGTCTTAGGGTCCGGGGACTACGGGATTAGGGATGTAGGTTTTAAGGATGTGGGGCTTGGGGAATGGGGGTGCATGGCTTCAGGCGTTGGAGGGCTTAGGCTACACGCGCTTCGATTTCAATTTAAAAGAGCGGTTCGCAGTCGGGGATTCCCAGCATGACCCTTACTGGACATAACCTGCAAAAAAATACGCACAACAAGGGGTGTATTAACATGATCCCATAGTTTAGGTTAGTTCAGTCTTCCGGGTGTAGATCCTACGCCTTCGTGTCGACAGTGTAAGGTCAGTCTCAGGTTCGCTGCCTCTGGAGCTGTAGGGCCTTTAGTAGGGAGTAGTATTAGGGAGACCCCTTAAAGGGTACCCCTTCTGAACCCTACTTCTGGCTCTCTTTAACGGGACCTTATTGAGAGGGTCTATATCCCCAAGGGTCCTCTTCATCCTACCTCCTATTTAGGGAGAAAGTTCAAGCCCTCAATCCCAAGTCCAAAAGTCCTAGAAGCCTAAACCCTGAAAGCCTAAAAACCTAAGCCCTTCATCTGAAAGCATAGCTCAAGGAAAGTGTGCAGTCTAACCTAGGGCTCCATAGTAGTTCCTTTCCTGGTTCATATTTAGAATCCTACAAGGTACTCCCAAAAAAGAACTACTATGGAGCCTATGGGTAAACCCTAAACAGGTATAGGGGCCTTAGAATAGGGCTTGCGGGTATACCCCTTAAAGGAACCCTTTAAAGGAACCATCTTTGTGGGTATCTGGCGCTCGGACGCTGAGCTCTCTCATGACCAGTCTTGAGTTACTCAGAGCTCAAATGCGCAGCTTACCTATTGTCTCCATTGTAGTTCCTTTTTGGGGTTACCTTACAGGATCCTAAATATATATTTGGTTAAAGCAAAAAAAGGAACGACAATGGAGACTATAGGTAGGACTTAGGAGTTTAAGATGTGCGGTTTTGAGGTCCAGTGCTTAGGCTTAGGTCTTATGATGCCGAGTCTACGACCTACGATTTAGTTTGCCTTTAGAAACTAGGGTAGGAGGACCCAGAACCGCAATCTTTACTAGAAAGCTCCACGCCCCCCAGCAAAACCGCAACACCCTACGGCTGATGATCTAAATCCTGCATTACCCATAATAATAAGTATCGTATAATTCCCATAGTCTAGCGGCAGGGTTTATATCATCAATCGTAGGACGCTCGAGGCGCAGAAACGAGCGTCCGGCCCGTGCGAGACGAGAACGAGAATGTCTGGCACGAAAAGCCTGAGCTGCAACCGAAGGTTTAAGGGATATTAAGGGGGTAAGGGTTTAGGGATTAGGGTTTAGGGGTTCAGGAGTTTAGGTTCTACGGGCATTACGGTTAAGGAACATGAGGCTGAGTTGGTAGCTTCGCTTCATGCCTTCTCTGCAACTGTCTTGGTTCGATTCGGCGGATACGAGATGGAACATTCGGGTTCGGCAATAACGGCAACCATGTGGTAAAGGGACCTAAATGCGTACAAGCCGGTGTTGGGGAACTTCGTGCTACAGATCTACAGTCAATACATGAGAAAGTTCTCTGCTGACTGCTGAGACGTGATACTTATCTTCACATCGGAGCTGCAAGAATCAGAAAGCAGGGCTCCGGGAGATATTACACTATAGCCAAGTATATGGAAGTTTCAGAAAATAGGGGACCCTAATATAGTACCCTAAATAGTAGGATCCTTATTGCAAGGACCCCAGAATAAGGTACCCCCTAACTTTCGGAAACTCCCATAGTGATACTAACAATGGGGAGCCACGATTACACTCAAACCCGACTCCTGTCCTGGGTTCGTGTTCAGGATTTTGGTTGCACCTAGCATAATCAGGAAACCCATTTAGGGTTTAGGGTTTAGGAATCATTTGTTTACTATTTAGAATAAATCCCGATTAAGGCAACTTAAATTCAACTCTTTAACAAGATTATCGTATCTGACTCCGAACCTAGCTCACTAGTCTGAGCTTTCCACTTCCACCTCCTCCGCCACCCATGCTGCTCATCATCATGCTGCTCTGGCCGCCACCACCAAACCTTAAGAGTTTTAGGGTCCACGATTTAGGGTTTAGGGTTTGGGGTTTAGGGTTTTAGGGTTTGCAGGCAAGACAACTAATCACAGGATCTTGACGGGAGGATAGTTCAAGGGGGCAGGCTACCCGGGGTGTTGGCACATCTGGGGATTATTAGGACTAGGTCATACACCCTTCACGTGCCCGACTCCGTTAAGGATCCCATAAGACAAGGCACTCTGCATGAGAGAGGAAAGGCAAAGAGGGTCTGCAACCTGCTTGTAGGGGTAAGCAAAAACTTCAAGTTAAACACACTTCGGCATTAGACATCAGAGTTACTGTAAACGTTGTTTAACCTAAACCTTACAACATAAAGCCATGAACCTTGTGGGCGTTTCGGGGTCTCTAAAGCTACACTTCAACACAGCCTCAGCGTATGCCAAAGCGACGGCGTATCTTCATCAGCTCTTCGAAGACAGCCACACACCAGAAACCGCTATCCCAACAGCCAAGCCTGGCTTCAGATGCAGGGTTACTATAATCCCAACACAGTGACATCAAAATCTAAGACCCCAAGCCCTAGACCCCACACACCGACCCCAAACCTCATGTTTCAACTCTCAATGAATCTGAAAGTGTAAGCCATAAAACCTCAACCCCAAACCCTAAACTCAATCCTTAACCCAAGCAATGAAAAGGCGTGCCAATTTAGGTTTTGCGTTTGAGGTTTTAGGGTTTAGGTGTGTTTGAGGGCGAAATTGTAGAGCAGAAGGGCCTTGTAACATTGTAAGGGTTCTATGAGGGCTTCCAAACACATTTGCTGATCTGGGGAGAGGCCGAAACAAAGCGATAGAGAGAGAGAGAGATAGACACACAAAAACGAGAGAGCGAGAGAGCGAGCGAGAGAGCGAGGGGCAAGTGTGTGTTTGCTTGTGTGTGTGTGTAGCGCCTGGGGTTTAACACAAAACATACAACAATGCCAGGAAACACGCTGGAAGCGACACCTTAAACCCGAAATCCTAAACTCTGGGAGGATTTGCACAGAGAGATTGCCGCTAAACCCTAAACCCTACACTCAAGACCCTAAACCCTAATTAACCCATAACCCTAAACCCTAAACTTTAAAGCCGCAAGCCCCATAGGCGTCGGGCATGTCTGGGCCCATCATGCCCCCGCGGCTCATCATCGTATCCATCTCCTGGTTTTGGATCGAGGGTTTATATAGGGTTTAGAGGGCTTGGGATCTACAATAGGGTTTAGGGACTACCTTAACCCCCTAAAGCCTTTTCTAAGGACATCATAATCAGGAGCCCGAAAAAGGCAGGGTTTTGGGGGGCTACGGTAGGGCTTAGGTGAATGTGCGCTTGAGAGAAACTTCAAGCACCCTACTCATGCGGTTCTGACCCCAAATACTCGCTGAATGGTTTTTGGTTGTTACCGCAGCATCATAGACCGTCGTTACCAGGCTCTCTCCCATCTGGACTGGCAAAAGCCTGAGCCCAGACCCAAGCAGAGAAAGTAGCTCAACCAAATATACTGCTTGCTGCACTCCAAAATCCTGAATATCACGCTTGACACTAAAACACCATTCCCCTGACCACATATATATATATATATACATACATACATACATACACATATACATATACATATACATATACATATACATATACGTATACGTATACGTATACATGTACATATACATATACATATACATATACATATATATCCGACACCCCCAAGCCTGCATCATGCGGTTCATCTGCCCGAACATCGAGCCGAACATGCCGCCACCAACTGGTCCTCGACATCCGAAATCCTGAACCCTACCTAGACCTACCCGTATAGCCCAAGTGTTTATGGATAAGGGTTTGGGCTGGCTTCGGCGATCTACCATACGGGCCTTAGCAATTACAGTAGGGCTATGGGGTATGTTATACTATACATAACTCTAGTAAGGAACAGTCAACATGGTAGAGGTAGTTATTAAGGCCCCTGTATTACCCATATACCCCCAAGTACGCATCATTAAGGGCCATAGGGGCTCCATCAAAGTGCCCTTGGTAAGTCCTGGTTTTCGCTACGGTGTGCGGCTTTAGGCTCTTTGGTTCAGGGTGTAGAGTTTGGGGTTTGGGGTTTAGGCCGCCCCAAACTGCCCCAAACCTTGAACTCAATAAGTTCCCAGCTGTACCCAACCCTGGCCGGTGCTGTCTTCAAACAACGGATGAGATTTGGAGTTCCATGTCTTTTCAATTGCCGGCTGTCGATGTAGGCTCTCGTTTTTGCAAGCTTCCTGGTTCGGCGGTTTTCCCAATGATTCACAGCTTTGGGTGGTAACAACCGTTTTCGAGTTTGGTATCTGATCGGGGAGGGATCGGAAAGGCGATGGGACTGGTCCTATAAGTACTTTGTACTTTTTGAGTTTAGGGTTGAGGCATGTTCGAAGTTTTAGAAACCCCAGGCCCCCATACCAACATAGATTCTACGTGGTAAGTAAGGTCCTCAGTACAAGACTCTCTGAAAATAAGCCCTAAATAGTAGGTGCCTCGAATTCTCCGCGCCCCCTGGTAAAGCTTAGGGTATAGGGTTTTCAGGTGGCTACTACAAGACCGCCGCAAATGAAACGATCATCATGGCTATGGTTGCACCCTAAGGGTCCAAAGCAATAATTAGGTACTTGGGTTTCGGATAGTAGTTATGTAGGGGGTAGGTAAAGCAAACCTCCTCATCCGAGCTCCTGGGTCCTCTCTGCTACACGAGAAATGCCCGCTTCAACGGGAAGGTCCTGATGCTAGGCAGCCTGGTAAACCCTAAACCCTAAACGCTTAGCTCCAAGACAACGGTAGGATCACAAGGCATCTAAAAACTGTTTCAGAACATGGAGGCGTTTCTGCTTGCTGGTCGCGTTGGGTCCATACTAAAACAGATTCCTCGTTTCTTCCGGGTGCGAACACATGCTAGGGTTTAGAACGCTCTGCCAGAGCCAGGAGACTAACAGCTTTCGCGATCGCGCGCTCTATGACTAAGGGAGTGTAGTGATCCAGGTTCATGTTGGGCAATCTTTGTGTTTAAGACTTCAGATCTGGGCCGCAGGTCTTAAGAATCTGTCCTGATTTCTAGTTGTGTAGTGCGAAGGGTTTTCAATGAACCTCTTTTCGGGCTCCGTGGGCCTTTCAACAGCTAGCCAGAGAACCCAATGCACGTGAATTCTAGAACATCCTTTGAATTCTAGGATTCTAAGAGGCTTGATGTTATGATTTAAAGCCCCTTCCTAAATTCGGGGTACATACTTTTAAGTTCTAAGAGGAGAGGCTTAAGGACTTAGTTAAGGCGTACTTTTAAATTCTCAGAGGCTTAATGGCATGATTTAAGGCACATTCCTCCCTTTAGGGCGCAGTCTCACGAGTCGCCTGAGGCTCCGGCCACCGAAGGGCTGCATCATCATGTCGTCTAGCATCCCGAACCTCGCCAGAAGCAGACCGTTTAGGGTTTAGGATCCTACCTATACTTTCCATTGTAGTTCCATTTTGGGGTTACCTTGTAGGCTTATAGGTTAGAGCATATACTTAACTTCCAAAATTTGATAAGCCAAAAAAGTAACTACAATAAAGACCCCAGGAAGGCCCATCTAGCCACGTCGTATACACTTTGGCCCTAACGTACCTATATAGGGGCTACTGTATATAATACTACTATGGGTCCGTGGACCCTTAAGGAGATCAGAAAGATATAGGGGCTACTGTATATAATACTACTATGGGTCCGTGGACCCTTAAGGAGATCAGAAAGAAGTCTACTCAGCTTTGGGCCCAGGGCTCCAGCTTCAGCGTTTCTTGCGGTGAGGGGGGGNGGGGGGGGGGGGGGGGGGGGGTATAGGGTGTACATAGGGTTTAGGGGTTCAGGTTTAGGGTCTAGGGTTTATAGAGTTTATAGTTCTCTAGCAGCTGTGCGATGGAGGTTGCCAAAGGCCGGTGCGAAACTTCCGCACAAGTATTGTGGGGGCCTTAATAATGAGAGGTATATTATACTATACTTATAATAATAGGAACCCCCTAAATAGTATAGGTAATTATTCAGGCCTCTATAGTATTCAGAGTCATGTCATTGCTTGGGCATGGTCGGAGGGCACAGGGTCACTTCCATACAAGACAGATTGCAACACGAAGCCCCTCGAGCCTAAAACCCTAGGGATCAAAATAGCTCAAAAGCCTTATATAGCATGGTTTTTGGGCCCAAAAGCCTTTAAATTTGAGTTATTAGATCCCTAGGGAAACCCCAAAACCAAACAGAACCTAAACTCCTAAACCCCCAAGCTCCTCAAGCCCTAAACCCTCAAACCCTGAACCTGACAAACCTAAACCCTACCTGGAGGATCATGGGACTTAGTAAGTAAGGTTATAAGTACCTTAGTTGCGCGTTATCAGTAGATACAAGTATAGTTACCTTGATCTTGATTATGACCGTAGTTACTGAGTCCCATGACCCTCGTGATTCTTTAACCCATAGAAACCCAGAAACTCTGAAACCCCTTAAGTGAGGACTATACCTTAAACTGTAATGGGAACCCCCATTAGATTAAAGGTATATTCCTTAACTACGGCTTGTTGGAGTCTCTGGAAACCTGAATCCTAAACCCTAAACCCCTAAACCCTAAACCCTAGAAAGCCCTGAGCCCTGCTGAAGCTAAGGGCAGTGCGGATCCTGCGCTCTCGGTGCGACTTGCATCTGCGCGAGTTGGGTCGGGTTTACCTAGAGTCTCCATTGCAGTTGCTTTTTTAGTTTAGCCAAATTTATAAGTAGGATCAGATAAGGGAGCACCAAAAATCCAAAAGGAACTACAATGGAGACTATAGGCAGTGTTTTAGTATTTTAGGGCTTCGGCTAAGTTGGGGGAGACGAGCCGCGCATGTTGTTTTGGTTTGGGATTTGGGGAATTGGCTGCTTGACTGCTTTCTTGGGACAATGGCTCAGGGTTGGATTTTGGAGTTGTTGTGGCACTGTTCAGCTCCGGATAAACAGCAGACACGAGATGCTGCACGAGGCCAAGTGGAGTAGTATAGAGGTTTTGCTAGCGGAGCCCGACATGTGCAGCAAGCAGCAGTTGTGGAAACAAGCACAAGCAGCTACGAGTCGTCGTCCTCGAATTCGCAGCAGTGAGCGCACCACACACCAGTAATTTTTCTTGCTGTATACTGCAACCCACCTGCTGAACAAACTCTGTATTCCGAACCCACAATCCGCGAATGCCACGCTTAGCGTTATGTAAAGCAGTGCGAATCCGTCTCTGTAGGAAGTGTCACATCTCGAAATGTTGAGACTCACTCTGCGACGGTTGATGATATAAATCCTGCATTACCCATAGTAAGGAATGGACTATACTTCCCATAGTCTAGCGTCATTAAGGTCATGCAGAATTTATATTATAAACCGGATGAGTCCCAAGTACAACACAACCGCCAGCTCAAGCGAGGAAGATTGCGACTCCTGGACCTATATCACTCAATCCTAAATCCAAGAATGCACTAAACCCTAAACCTTACATCCTCTAGCCGAAACATCTAGACTGCCCTAAACCCTAAACCCTGCATCCTAAACCCCCCAAAAATCTAGACTGACCTGAACCCTGACCCGAACCCCTGAAACTCGAAACATACATTTCCATATCCCTGCAGCGCTAAACTCTAAAACATCCTAAATCCTAAGCCGAAGCACTTCCCAAACCATGAACCCTAAACCCTAAACCCTAGCCCCCTAAACCCTAAACCCTAGCCCTAAACTTAAAAGCCCTAAACCCTAAACCCTAAACCCTCAACCCTCAAAAGCCTCAGAACCCTAAAAACCCTCAACAGCCCTAAAAACCCTAAGCCCAAACTCTTAACTCTTCCCAAGCCCTGCAAGGCGGACCCTGGCCTCCGATTGGGCTCGCTGCCTCCTGGGCCAAGTTCTAAACTCCCGGAAAGCCCAGGTTTAGGGTTTTGGGGTTTAGGGCAGCCCAAGTACTGATTTTTTAGAAGACTTTTGGGGCCTTTGTTGGGTACCAAAGACCATAAATTACGACTACTTGGACCCTTAGGGTATAAAAAAGCACCCGGAGATCCCAAAAGCCCCAAATGAAAACTCATGAGTTTAGGCTTGAGGGTTTAGGGTTTATAGGGAACATGAAGTACTGCATGGCTGTCTAGAAAGAAGGAATCTGTACAGACTTTAATGCGTCCCTGCCTTTTAGGTTCCTTGCTAAGGGTTGTGCTGGTGCTGGAAGCCCCTTCCCTGCCAGCTTCGCTGTGGATTAGGGGTTTAGGGTCAAAGGGTTAGGGCTTAGGGTTTAGGTGTTGGGGTTTAGGGTTTAGGGGTTAGGGCTTTGAACGTTCGCATGGTCAGAGTGGCAGCAGTGAAGGCATCTTGCTGATGCTAACGCTGGCATTGCTTCACTGATGAATCCCATAGGTTCCATATAAACTACCATGATGGAATTGGGTCCCCAAAGCCGTAAAATGGATGGTCTTTCGAGTCCGAATTCCACAATGGTACTATATACACGAAGGCAACAAGAAAGCCACGACTAGACTATGACTGAGACGACAACGACGAGGAAGATGTTAAACCGATGCAAAAGGAGTGACGACGACGGTCATGCCTCTTGCGCTAATAAGGGCTGCGGATATCTGATTCATGCTAGAGCCACAAGGTAAACCCATACTTACCAAACCAACAGTCTTTAAGGGTCTCAATGTCAGGATCCTCTTTCAGACAGTGTGATGTTTTAAATTTCAGGAACACTACGCATAGGTTTCATTAATCAAGGACCCTACCTAAATCCCAAACCCCAAGCCGTCAGGAGTCTACCATTTAACCTTCTAGACGAAACTGCGATGTCTTATTAGTTATGCCAACCGAGCTCTGGGCCCGGGATAGCCACCAATCATTGCGGCGATGGGGCCTTGTCCAGAGCTTTATATATGTATAATATGTATTATAAATGTCACATAAATATAAGTATAAATTATAAATAAATAAAAATATTATTTTAAATATAAATGTGTATATATATATATAGAACAGGGCTTTGGGGTCGCATTGTATAGGGGCTTTGGGGATCTTTAAGGCCCATAGGGTCTCGCCCATTGCAAGAGGATGCCCAAGCTACAGCCCGAACCGCCCCCCCCTTAACCCCTAACCCTAAACCCTAAACCGCTTCAAACCCAAGAATCTAAGGTTAGAAGTATGGGCCCTTAGCCCTTTTAAGGGACCTTAAAGGGTACAAATAGGGTATATATATATATATATATTAGGTATATAAGGATCCCAGGCTTAAAGGCCCATACTAGGGTAGGGGCCCATGGTTTCATCCTAAGAAAGAACCCACAAACATGGACAAATTCAGGGCTCGGGGTTTGAACCCCCAAGACGCACCCTAAACACTACCTGGACCCCGAATTTCCCACCTATTCATGACTTCTATAAGGAAATCATAAAATCAGTAGGTTATTTGGGGCTAAGGTTTTGAACCCCCAAGACGCACCCTAAACACTAAACCCCTAAACCGTAAAAACCCGAAACGGACTCTTTACACTAACCTGGGAGCCATTTCATCGACCCTGGGGCCTTGACTTCGACTATGTGTTGTGGAAGGTGCTTTTGGGTTTGCAGGGTAAGGGTTTGGGGTTTAAGGCTGTACGGGTTTATGTAGGGTTTAGGGCTTTAGGGGGCCCGTGGGTTTAAGGTTTGGGGTGGGGGTTTTGGGGTTTAGGGGTTTAAGGTCCTGAACCCGAGCCGCAAATCCCAGACTCTAAATTCACCTCAATCTGGAATTCTTGTGTCGCAACAACCCTTGCATAACCCAAGCCCTTAACCCCTAAACCTTAAACCCCTAAACCCCAAACCCTGAACCTCAAATCCTAAACCCCATAAACCCTACACCCCGGACCCCGAATCTTCAATCCCACATCCGAGGCCCGCACCCGTCAAGTCACCTCTGTACGGATATTCTTCACTGGAGCCAAGATTGGCAGAGCCACGGTTTAGGGTTTAGGGGTTTAGGGGTTTAAGGTGCAGGGTTTAGGGGTTAGGGTTTAGGGTTTAGGGGTTTACGGTTTAGGGTTAAGGGTGTAAGGTTTAGGGTTTACGTGTTTAAGGTTTAGGGCTTAGGGGTTTAAGGGTTCAGGGGTTTAAGGTTTAGGGTTTAGGGGTGCAATCGAGGCAGTAGCTTTGAGGCTAAGAGGGTTTAGGGCTTTTGGGGTTTGGGCCTCGTACTTTGGGGCTTATGGCTTGACATAGTTTGACGATTGATGGCCTGAGTGGTAACGTGCACCTGCACCATCACTATGTCCACTCAAGAGAAAGCAGACGCAGCAGCGAGGGTCCTTGGGTCAGCCTTTCAGAATACTGCTGAACTGAGCGACGAGAACAGCGGTATGCCGTCAATGACACTCTTGTTATGCGGAAGACCAGTAATGACGTTACGGAGGACTACTGGCAAACAACGGGGGAGAATCTGAATGATTGAAACATTGGTACTGTCACTCTTGAGGCCCTTATACTACCAAGACATGTACAGTCTCCCTTGTAGAGAAGGCATTAGCTATGGGGTGCTGTTACCGGCTACCTAAAGGAGCACTGGACTAGCCCCTAAGCCCTAAGATCTAAACCTCTAAACCTTAATACCCTGAACTCTACGTAAACCCTAAACCTTACAGAAGGGTCGATCCTGGGCCTAAACCTTACGTAATACCGGAAAACCCTAAACCAAAACTCTTAATACCAAAACTTTGGCTAGACCTTCATCCCGAGTCTCAATACTAAAACCCTAAGCCCTAGTCCCTGAAATCCCTGAACCCCAAATAGTATGATTTGAACCCTAAACCCTAAACCCCAAGCCCCGAACCCAAATCCCTTAGCCCCACTTCGTATGACTTTCGAGAGCTTTGAAGAGGACTTTGCAATGCTCCTGGCTTCGTTTGTTCTTCTCAAGGAAGCGGTCCGACTGAAGTGCTGGTGGTGCAGGTTTAAGGTTTAGGGTTCAGGGGATGGGGTCTGGGGTATGATGCAGGTGATGTTTGCACTTGTGGTGTTGAGGAAATCTGGGGTAGTCGGATGAGCAGCTTCATGCGGAGGAAAGATGGTTTCGGTAACAGCGGTGGTCATGATGACGGCAACGAGAAGTTTTGTTTGATGTTGTTGATGAGCGCTATCCTAAGATCACAAATCGCGGCGATGATGCTGGTGATGGTTGTGCCCATGATCATGGCGCCGGTAGTGATGTCCATGGCCACAACAGCAGCAATAATAGCTTGTTGTGGTAGTAGTAGTAGTAGTAGTAGTAGCAGTAGTAGTAATAGTATTAGCAGTAGTAGCCAAAGGCATAGTTTAGAAGCAGGAGAGTAGGAGTAGGAGACGGAGTAGGAGCAGCAGCAGTTGCAGGAGCAGGAGGAAGTGAAGGAGGAGGAGGAGAAGAAACATCATGATATGATGATGATGATGACGACGATGATGGAGAGGCGGAGGAAGAAGAATATCATGATGGTGATGATGATGATGCTGATGATGCTGTTGTCTTTGTTGCTGTTGTCGCCGACGTACTAAAGAATAAATTCTCATCATGGCAACGTCTGACACAGTGATGAGAAACCCCCAACAGTGTATTCCCTTTCTTGACTAGCTACAGTGCTAGTTAGTTTGTTTCACATTCGATTAACCGACTTCTATGTCCGAAGAGTGACAAATCACAGACAAAGCCTGGCAATTTTTGTGTTCAGCAGCTGCGGCGTATGCATGTCACCACGACTGGGCGCACATGGCCCTCCCCAATTTCCCCTGGGCTTCAGCAATCAGGGCTTTAATGAAGGCCCTACAATGTAATCACAGTATTGCTAGAAGTGCAATAACTACTTCGGGGTCGCAGTGTGAAAGAACAGTTCAACCGCATTTTTACACACCCTGAAGGTCCTCCGGTGGCTCTGAGGGACTTGGGTTAAGGGTTTTAGGAAGTTTAGGGTTTAGGGTTTTACCCTAAACCCGAGTTAAAGGGTTAGAGTTAGAAGATACTAGAAAGGCAGAAAGGCCATGCGTGCTGATAGCTCCAGGAGTGGTTTGCGGTGGCTGCGAACGTACGTTCCATTCAAAGCCAATCTTCCAGCTGCATGAACCTGAGCAGCCCAGAAGTAATACAGGGATTGGAGTAATGTAGGAACCTGATTAAGAAACCCTGGGTCTATAACCCCAAAATAGTAGGATTCTTATAAAGAACCCTAATAGAGGCCCAAGGTTTCTTAATCAGGTTCCTACAGTAGTTGTCATGGAAACCCCTTTTAGCTCCCCATTTCCACCCAAACCCTATTTTAATTATGAGGCCTCTGTAAACTCTATAGGACACGTAGGCTCAATGGATGCCGGTGGAGTTTCCTAGCACTGCAGCAATGCACTATATGGCAATGATTCTCTGGAAAGCTAGACAAGACAAATACCTCAGCAACAATGACATGTTTGTGAATCTGGGTTCTTGTTAAGGGATTTAAGAAACCCTGTGGTTTATTATAGATCCCTACTATTATAACTTAAACTTAACAAGAACCCAGCTAATGTCCGTACTTTGTCCCGTCGAAACCTTGCGAAAACCCTCTTCCCCCCTCAAACTCAGATCCATGAGGCTATTACCTCCAAACTATAACGCCCGCAACACGAAACCCTAAATCCTAGCGGCCCCAGCAGGCCTCGACCCGGAACCTAATCCAGGCACCAATCAATTTGGTACATTCTAGACCATCATTGTATTGAGGAGCCCTATGGGATGATATTGGTAGCTATTTGGGAGTTTCCGAAAATTAGGGGTACCTTATTTTGGGGTCCTTATAGTAAGGATCCTACTATCTAGGGTACTATATTAGAATCCCTTATTTTCGGAAACTCCCATTTAGGCTTCTACATTAACATGTATTCTTGATCGGAGAGGTCTCTGAGCTCACAGCACAGGATTCCGGAAGAGCGATCACCCGCGCGCGCGCGCGAGCTGCCGCCCCGCGGTCTAGGAACCTTGACTGAGCTGCTCATGGTGACACTCTAAACGAAATCTAGATGCTGCCTTGAAAAAACTCATGTTGAAGTACATCGCAACAATCGCAACACGGGGTCGTCACAGGGGTGGGCAGGATACCTCACGGATCAGGGCACATACTGAGCCGTTTTTTAGTGGGTAGGACTGCCCAGATCCGAAGAATACGCAGACTCAACACCAGACACGAGCCAAGACAACACAAGATGTCGGCCATGCACAAGTAGAACCCCTATCCCTCGATAATGGACACATCCTCGTGTCTCCCTGCTAAAACCCTAAAGCTGTTAAATGAAGACTAAGTACGTAACAGTATGGTTCTTCTATATATTAAGGAACCCTGAGAAACAGTATGTACAAATATTTGTGCCCATATAATATCTGGTGACTTGAAAGATTCCAGGCCAAGTGGCTTTCAGGAGCGGATTGCTCCCACCATGCCTCTCAAGAGAGCATGTATTTAGGAAGCTTCTGTGTAAGGGTTTCGTGCTTCGGACTATCCTTGGTTCCGATGATGGAAACACAGTTCCCCATGGTCGTCAGGCTTGATAGTTTGATGACACACTAAATGAAGTGCGCGCAAGACCATCGATCCGTTGTTTGGCTTTAGGAAACCACAGATACCTGTAATGGTGATTCAGGCCGAGTACCTTCCGTAACCGGAACCCCGAATCCTAAACCAACACCTTAAACCCTAAGCCCCAAGCCCCTAAACCCCAAGCCCTACAGGCCCTAAGCCCTATAACCGGAAGAGTGTATTCTTTCTGTCTGGCTCTCTGCTTCAAAGCTTCACCTCCGCCGCTAAGTTTGGGGTAATATGAAGACCTGATTGATCAACCCCTTCCCCCCTTAATAAAGCCTTATAGAGCCTAAACCCTAAAGACCCTAAACCCTAAATAAAGCTTATACTGGAGTACCTATAGTCTCTATTAAGCAAACTTATACGTAAGATCCTGTATAAGGTAACCCCCCCCCAAAAAAAAATAACTACAATGGAGACTATAGGTAGGGCTAGATATTACTAATCCAGGTCCCTGAATAAGGGTACCCTTTTCCAAATATTCGGTTTTACTAAGGGGACGCCAAACTAAACAGGGCAAAAGGGTACTACTCAGGAACCTAGCAATCTGGTAGGGCTTCGAAGCACCTAACAATTAACACCCCTTAACCCTAAACCCCTAAACCCTGAACCCTAAACACCCCTTAACCCTAAAACCCTAAACCCTAAACCCCTAAACCCTAAACACCCCTTAACCCTAAACCCCTAAACCCTAAACACCCCTTAACCCTAAACCCCTGATATTACTCTGGGGTTTGCATTACAAGCTACAGGGCTTTGAAGCAATGCAGTCTGAGGCGTTCTCAACCTGACACCAGGGGCCAGGAATTAGGGCTTTTAAGGTTTAAGGTTTAGGGTTTAGGGTTTAAGGTTTATAGGGTTTAAGGTTTATAGGGTTTATAGGGTTTAAGGTTTATAGGGTTTAGAGTTTATGGTTTTGGGGTTGAAGGTCTAGGGTTGAAGGCTTTACTTGTTCTCTTTTTCTCTTTCTCTCTTGCTAGGGCCTCAAGTATCGGAGAATGTAAGCTGTTAAGCGACTATGACAAAGATAATTCGAGAAACAAGATACACCCGACAGATTCAATCCGAAGCCCGGCATCCCACTCACTTCGACGCGCGATCTCTTTGGACATCACCACTCAAATAGAAGGTCTTGTAGGGGCATCAGGACAACCAGAAAGCCGGCAGCGAAGTTACAGGGATCCCACGAAGCAAGCAGTCTCTTTCTAACTTTCGTACCCCCGGAAAGAAACCCGCGAAATAGCACTCACCAAAACTCTAATATCCTAGTTAAACCTCCTAAGGCCCAAACCCTGAATCCCAAATCGCATTCGACAAAGCCGGCCGGACCCGCCCGCCTCTGGCTCACACCCATCATAGCACCTGTGTGTCTTCTGCTCGGTTTTGGGTTTAGGGTTAAGGGTCGGGACAAGGTTTCGGGATAGGGTTTAGGGTTCAGCTTGTGCCTGCAAGTAGCGCAGGGGGGCTTAATCTTTAGACGAGGTTCTATGTGATCTCCTTGAAGAACGTTGGTTCCTTGTGCTTGTGAAGGCTTTAGTTCCAGGCCTATAAACATATGGACTACGGTCTACTCGCATAAAGAGAGTGACAATAGCAATAATACTCATTAGTATCTGTAGTACGAGTTGAAATGATCATACTAATAATACTAAGAATAGCAATGCTATTGTCAGTCATAATAATAAACTGTACAGTATTAACGAGAACAATCGAATAATCACAATAGTAGAAATAATTATCATACTCATAACCATATTCAGAATAACAATATCGTCTGTATTATTGTTATTATTGGTATTCGTAACAATACTTGTTCATATGTGATATAGACATATTTGATTTTATTTTTCTTCACAGTGCGCTTTCCCCGAGCTTTTGCAGTCGGAAGCCCGGTAGGGTTTGAAGTGAATGCTCCAGGCTTTACTCGGAGGATGTTCCCGCCTTATACCTAAGGTTCCATGGTGCCTTCAAATAGTATAAGGTTTTGGATGTTTACGGGTTTAAGGGTTCGTTTCAAGAGTTCTATGAGAGCTACTATGGGGTTCGTAGAGGGCTTAGGACCCAGACCCCCGAGAGGATCCAAAAAGGAGATCCCTTAAAAGGGTTCCAAAAAACACCCTCATAGTAGTAGTAGGGTCCCGGATTAAGGGATCTACTTTTTGAAGTCCTGCCAGGGGCCTCCATGGGAACCTCAACAGCACTTCGTAAAACAGGGTTCCTGTTAACTACGGCTCCTTCAAAAGAATCCATAAGAGTTACTGTAAAAGCTCTATGATATACAGTAGGGGCCTTAGTAATCAGAATACGGTAGTGGGGTACATTATACTCGGGCCCAAGAATCTCGTCACCACCGTTTTCCTGAAATAGCCGGCCGAGGCACACCCAGGCAGGACCACCGGCCGTGCCTTTGTGGTAGTACCAAATCTTCCCATCATCCTGCCGCGGCTCCTAAACCTCACATAATGCCCTGAAACTCTAAATGCCTAAGCCCAGAACCCTAGCCCGTCCAATATTCGAGACACTTCTTCCCTGCATCCGCGGCCATGCCATGGCAAAAACAGGGGTAGGGTTTCGGCTTTAAGCAGAGTTTTCAGGGTTCAGCTGAGTGTTGCTTCGCAACAGCATCCATCTCACTCGCCTAAGTTGCACCAGGAAAGCAAGTCAGGCACGAGTCCCATCAGGGAAACATATTGCCGTGCAGCCATTTGTGCATCCGCTGCACTTCGCCGCACACCGCCGAGCCAAAGTCGCACAACTTCAAGCAACCACCTTTGGACTCGGAGATGTGCACCGGGAAATTTTCTGGGCGTATATCATTGTGTAGCACCTGCAAACTTTCCACAGCACCGTGCACATCCACCAATCGTTGGCCTGGGGGGGCTTCAAGAGCAATGCTGTCTGTATAGGAGCCAGTCATGTTTCAATCAAAATCCCACCCCGAAACTGACCCTGGCCTACAGACAAAACTGGATTCTGATGGTCTTGACTCATGACTCCGCAAATTCAAGGAGGTCTGCAGAAAACAGGACTGTGAAATCAATCCGTCTCATGATACGCTGTCCCAATAAACTCTAGACATGCCGAGACTGCTCCGCGCGTGTGTCTAGCTTGAGCTGTGAAGCCGAACTTCCCAAATCTAACCCAAAACCTGCATCAATGGAAGCCCTAATCCTGACCGGTAGTTCAGTTATTACCCTAAACCCTAAACCGTGGTAATTCTAGAATGTCTGCTATCTATAACTTGGATGTTCGGCATACTTCTGGCATAACGTCGTAACCCTAAACCCTTAACCCTTTACGCAAAACACTAAAGCATCAGAAACCTACCAGTAACTTACTAACACTTGCTCTGCAACAATGCTTCGCACTGGACTGTCGACCGTAAAGACTGAAAGGCGAACGGCACTGAAGTCAAGACCAAGTTGAACCCAAAGAGCAAAAGGCACCGACGCACTGAAATTCCCAACCCTCCTAAACTCGAATACCTGAAACACCGCGGACACAACTAAAACCTAGGAAACGTACGGAAACAAGATAATGTCCTCTAACGTAAGGTCATACCAGATGAACCAGCAACCACCCTTTAGAGGCAGCATGTATACCTCAAGCACGTCTCTGTCCCTTACAAAAGTCACTCTCGCGCTCTCTCTGACTCTCTCTCTCGCTCTCGCTCTCCCTGTCTCTCTCCTCCATCTACTATCTACCAATCGACTCCTTTAAAAGATCTACCTAATTCTCTACCCATCTACCCATTGAAACCCTAACCCCTAAACCCCAAAGTCCTAAACCCAAAAGCCCTAAACCCTAAAGCCTAACCCCCATAACTCTAAACCCCAAACCCTAAACCCTAAACCCCTAACCCCCATAACTCTAAACCCCAAACCCTTAACCCCTAAACCCTAAACACCAAACCCTAAAACCTAAGATGGCCCTTTTTCGAGGCTCCCCCTCCGGGGCGTGTCGGGTGGTTTCAAACCCGCTCTCCTCGTAGAGCTCCCAGCCCGGGCCTGAGATCACAGGGTCCTTTAAAGGATCCCTTTCAGTGATCGTTTAGGATCCCTGTATGAGATCCCTAAGGGTCCTTTAAAGGATCCCTAAGGGTCCTTTAAAGGATCCGTAAAGGGATCCTTTGAGGGATCCCTAGGGATCCCTTTAAGGGATCCTTTAAAGGAGCCTAAAGGAGCCTGTAGTCTTCAGGGTTTAGGGTGAAAGGAGCCCTTGAAGGAGCTCAGGGCTCCTTTAAACGAGCTCTTAAAGGGCTGCCCTGAAGGGTTCCTGAAACGGATCCGTATAGGGTTTAGGGTTTAGGGTTGAGGCTTAGGGTGCAGGGTTTAGGTAGAGGAGCCCTTAAAGGAGCCCTCAAGGCAACCCCTAGGAGGACTGCAATCAAGGGCAAAGGGTCCTTGAAAGGCTCCTTTAAAGGGCTCCTTCGAAGGGTGTACAGGTCCTTGGGCTCCTTGGAATGTTTGAAGGGTTTGATAATGTTCAGGGTTCCTTGTAAGGGTTTATAGTGTGCAGCGTTCCTTTGAAGGGTTTATCGGGTTTAGGGCTCCCTGGAAGGCTCCAGGGTTTAGGATTTTCGGGTTTAGGGTTCAATTTGGGTTTAGGGTTCCTTTGAAGGATTCCTGTAAAGGGATCCTGCAAAGGCTACTTAAAGGGATTCGTTCAGGGTTAAGACTTTGTTGGGGACTTAGGTTTAGGCTTTGGGACTTAAGGTTGGGGACTGCTTGAAGGGATCCTTGAAAGGGCTCCTTTAAAGGATCCAGGAACCCTTTAAGGAACCCAAACCAAACCATCTAAACCCTGAAATCCTGAAGCCCTAAGCCTAATAGCCCTAAAGATATGGCGGTTTAGGTTTAGGGCTTATAGGGTTGCTCATTGCCTTAGAGGGCGCGATAGGACATGCATCTATGACATATGATTTCTACTTGCAGTTGGAGTTTAGGGCTTGGTAGTCCAAAATTTGGGGGTTTAGGGTGTAGGGCTTGGGTTCTGGGTTTCCATGCGGTGTTTTAGTGCTGCAGTGTTTAAGGCTCAAGGTTCCTGTTTGGGGGTTCAGGGCTGCAGCGTCTCATGGCTTCTTCAATGGGGTTCTAGCCTTGTTCGGCTTTACAGGGCTGTGGGTGCACAGTAGAAGCCCAAAAGTTGGAAACTCAATAGCCTCAATCCTTAAGACTAATGTATGGGGAATCCCAGCACTATTTGGCCTTAACCAGGTTTCCAACTTTATGGGGTTTACTGTAGGCTGATGTTTCTGCGAGTTCGGGCCGGGGTTTGGGGCTTAGAGGTTCTGGGACTCATTGGACCTGGGAGCCACTCGGGGCTGAGGGGTCTAAGAGTCTAATGTAAGGGCCTGATTAAGAAACCCTGGGCCTATAACCCCAAAATAGTAGGATTCGTACAAGGAACCCTAATAAAGTCTCAAGGTTTCTTAATCAGGTTCCTACATTAGGAACTTGCATTTGGTGCATGTTACTGTCGAGCGGTTGCAGAGAAGTCCACGGGAGTTCGAATAGCGGCAAAACAGAAAGAGCGCAACACCCTTGACCCTTCAGGGTTGGGGGGGCTAGGGTTTAGGGTTTAGGTTTTAAATTTTAGGGTTTAGGGAACCCTAAACCCTAAGGGTGGATGGCTGAGTTTTTGAAGATTTGGGTGTTGCAGGATCTAGGGGAGTCTGGTGGTGCAGGTGTCTAGTTAGCACACCTTAAGGGTCTATTTTCCTACCCACCCCCCAAAATGAAGCAGCTTTTCGGGGTACCTGAGCTTCTCCGTCGATTATAGGATGACAACCACAAATAATTACGTGGGCACTGCCTGAAAAGGTCTTGGTACATCGTATATAGGCTTCGGGGCTGAAATCTGTAGAAGCTTGGCAAAGGGATGCCTAGCCCACAAAGCCCTAGCGCCAAACTCTACAACATTCAACCCTAAGTGCCAGCATTGCGCCTGCGTGTAGTTCCAAACTACCCCAAAACTTAAACCCTTGAGAATCCCAAGCCTTTTAAATCCAAGACATGCGGTTACGCACATGAGGACTTCTGACAAGTTTATAGGGCTCTTCAGTTCATTGGGCTTCCTAAACGCTAGCCGGTCGCCTGGGGGTTTCGGCGGCGGCTTGTGTCCGGCTTTTGCAGCAGCCGGGGCATTGGCCCTTGCAGTCTGGGAAATTTCGGGGGGCTTCGACGAGTCTGAGAGTTCGGGGTTCTCGCGAAGGAGGTTGAACTTGCTTCAAGTCAGGAAAGGAATATGTTAATATATATATATATACACACACACTCTGTCTCTCTCTCGCTCTCTCTCTATGTATGTATGTGTATATATATATGTGTCTATCTCTGACTTTGTGTCTATGAGTATTAATGCGTATATATACACACATATCATATGCGTCTTGTTCATGTAATCAAGTATTCACGTATCTATAGCCTCTTTACGGCAACTTATGTTGAGCTGCCTTGCAGGTTAAATTTCTTTACAAGAAACGCCTTTTAGAGCGAAGGGATTGCGATCTGATGCTTTAGAGTTTGGTTTGCGATAAAAGTACTTGGGCGTTGTCTCAGGAAACCGACATGGGCTTCATGGGTTTATTTTCCGCATTGATCTTTTCGCATGTTATGGCTAATGCGAGGACCAAGATTCTGGATTCCAGGTTTGAATGGCTTAGGGCCCATGAGTTGACCGTAAATCCTGACATCAGCTGCAGGGTTTATTTTATCTGTTCTCACAAACAATGACACATGCCAACATACCTACTGCACGTGTGTATGTATGTATGTGTATATATACATGTATATATTATGTAAGAATAAACACATAAACAAACATATACATGTATACGTACATGCATATGCACAGCTTACTCAAGTCTGAAACCTGACCTGCGCCTATGCCACCGACCTTAAACGCCAAAGCCCATTGCTCCACACAGGCCTGACCATCTCTACATCAGCTGCGCCAGCACCTTCCAAGGCATCGCATGGCCGTCACATACGGTTGATGATACAAATCCTGCATTACCTTAAGGACCCTAGACTATGGGAATTCTGGTATATTCCTTATTATGGTTATTATGGTATGTTATGGTGTGTATATATATATATATATATATATATGCCTCATTATGGTATATTATGGTATATTCCTTAATTCTGGGTAATTGATATCATCAACCGTATGATCGGGGACTTTAAGGGACAAACAGCTCGCATCCGGAGATCTTCTAAACCTACCTATAGTCTCCATTGTAATTCCTTTTTGGGGTTTAGGGTTTAGGGTTTGGGGCACGGTTAGGGGTTAGGGGTTTAGGGTTCTAGGGGTCTCAGGGTTTAGGATTATCAGAACCAGCCCGAAGTCTCCGTTGCAGTTCCTTTGTGGGGTTACCTTAAACGATCCTAAATACACAATAATTGGTTGGACCAGAAAATTTGGGGTTACCTTATAGGAACCTAAACACACAATAACTGGTTGGACCAGAAAAAGGAACTACAATGGAGAGTGTAAGTAACATCTAAGCTTACCCCGACCTCCCCAAACTCGACATCCCACGCGGCTCTGTAGTCCCAGTTCATTGTAGTTCCTGGTTGGGGTGGGGTACCGTGCTCTCCAGCACAGGCTCATAGCAGCTGGGATCAACATCCCCCCAAAAAGATCCCTACTATAGGGGCCTTAATAGTTAGAACAGGGTTTTGGGGCCCATTATACTATCATAGTAACAAGGAGCCCCCAAAATAGTGTTGGTAAGTATTAAGGCCCCTATATTATTCTAGACTGTGGGTGCAACTGAAATCGGAGACCCCCAACTCGACCTCTAGACTCTAGCTCCGTGCGTTGAGGGATTAGAATTGGGAGCTTCCCAAAATAGAGCACCCTGATATAGTACCCTAAATATAGGATTTACGCGCAGGACTCAGGGCTTCATGACGGCCCCGCAGAACGGTGTGGCTTCCGGACCTGCAAAAAAAACGCACGCAACGATGCCGACGAAGACTTTCTTGTGGACCAAGAACCCAGCGCCGAGGTCGCGGTTCGACATCACTTCCAGCAGCGGCATCAACTTGCTGCTGTCATGAGGCTGCACCGGAACTTGAAAGCGGGTTTTACGTTACCAGGCCTGCACGGCGGGTCAGTTTCTGTTCTGCACCCCTTAGCAAACAGAGGCGCAATGAGTAGTCTGTGCAATTGGGAACCAAAGCAACTCGGTCGGAGTTGCTACACTGCTACAGGGTGCCCATGCTGCACCATGCAGTTCGAAGCGCCAGCCAAGGGTGCGCAGAGGCTTGTTTCCTGCAGCGCACGCAGGTACTGGGCGCTTCTTTGCTGCATAGGGTCGTAGAACGGATGCACGATGGGAGCACCGGCAATCGCATAGAGAGACTTTGGTAAAACATGGCACAGCCCATAACCTGAACCAGAAATCCTTTCAGCCCCTTGAAACCATGACACTGTTTTCGGGAAAAAGCAATGCAAAACCGCAAACAAGATTTCACTTCCACAGCAACCTCAGACCCTAACAGGAATATTCCCTATAATGCTCAGGTCTGCACTTACCTGTCCAGTATCCTAAAGGAACTAGAGACGCTAACCTTCAGGATGATGTCAGGGTTATAGTATGCCAAACAAGTTAAACGTTGCCTACTCTACCTGTAGTCTACATTGTAGTTTCTTTTTGGTTTAACCTATCATATATAATTGGCGACCCTACGAGGTAACACCAATGAGGAACTACAATGGAGACTACAGGTCGGTTCTGATGATAGCCCTATCCCCTAAGACCCCTAAGCCCACACCTTAAACACCTAAACTCCTAAACCCTAAACCCCTAAACTCCTGGACCCCTAAACCCTAAACCCCCTAAACTCCTAGCCCTAAACCCTAAACCCCCAAACCTATAGGCACCACTAAGTCTAGCAGATCTGAAGACCGACCTGGTTCCTCTCTCTGAGGGAGATCGTCGCCGCGCCTTCGGCCGGCGACCCCGGGAATCGAAGGTGCTTCTATTTGACAAACTCAGGGTTTAGGGTTTAGGCTTTCGGGTGCAGGGATTGCTGGTTTAGGTTGCAAAGAATTGGGGTTTCGGTTTTCGGGTTTGGGGCAAAAGGGGTTTGAAGCTTTCGGGGTTTAAGGCTTGGTGTTTGTGCTATTTGTGCTGTTAAGATGCATGCTGCAGTAGTAGCATTGACTAATCATGTTGGCTTTGTCGCAAGCCGGTTGTGCACCACGGAACTGAGAAGCAGGGTACCTGTGCTGACAATCAAAACTTCGACCCAACTCATAGATCCTCGGTCCTAAACCTGAAACCCTGAACCCTAAACCCTCAAGAAAGAAATAAATAGAAATTGCTTGTCATTGCTGGCGTTGAACCCCCTAAACCGTCAATTTCAAGCCCAACCCAGCCCAAATTTCCAGTCGCAAAACTCTCCCAAATTCAAATCAGGTTCCAGTCGCAAAACTTCCCTAAATTCAAAATCAGGTTCCAGCCAGCCAAGCCCAGCCCAGCCCAGCCCAGCAAGCCAAAACCCAGCCCCAGATCCCAGCCCAGCCCAGCCTCCCGGGTCACCAACTGAAAAACCAAGTTCAAAAAGGAAACCTGTCAAAACTTTCGGTCAAAACGTATCGGTCAAAACGTTTCGGTCAACACGTTTCGGTCAAAACTTTCGGTCAAAACGTTTGTGGCACCCAAACCCTTAACAATTTCTATAGACCCTAAAAGCCTAAAACCCTAAAACCCTGACGCCCCCAAACCCGAAATCCCAAACCTGGGGTCTAAATCCTATAAACCCACACTTCAGAAACTTCGGGGTTCCTGGCTTACGACTTCGTAAGTGCCAGTCTTCCGCATCAGGAACCCAGGAACGGGAGCGGGAGGTGCCATCCAAGTATCTGTAGAAAAGGGTGCAGGGGTTTAGGCTTTAGGGCAAGGGCTAGGGCTTAAGGTAATGTTTAGGGCTTATAAGGTTTACAGGGTTCGGTAGTATAAGGGCATGAGACGAGAACGACACACCAGCACACACACAGACACCTGCGACAGTGTCAGGCTCCTTAAAACGCAAACCGGGGTTTCAAATCATCGAAGACACGGTTGGTAGTCGGAGACCATATTACACCCTGAAACAAATCGGCGCTGAACATGGATACCACCAAACCCTACATCTATCACCCCCCCCCGGCACTTAAACCCAATAATTCCCCTTAGTGATCCAATGTGCTCTTATTGTTAACAAAACTGCGACCTGATCCTGAAATTCTTTAAGGAACAAACAAATTACCTATAGTCTCCCTTGTAGTTTCCTTTTTGGCTTAACTTAACCAGCTATAGATATACTTGGGATCCTACAAGGTAATCCCAAAGAGGAGCCACAATGGAGACTTCGGGCTGGTTCTGATAATGCTAAACCCTGACACCCTTAGAACCCTCAACCCCTAACCCCTAACCGTGCCCTAACCCCTAAAACCCCAAACCCCCCAAACCCTAACCCCTAAACCCTAAACCCTCAAGCCACAAAAAGCAGCCTGGAGTGGTCGCTCTCGAAGCTGCGACTCCGGCCTTTGGAGGGACGGAATCTGCCAAGGGTTTAGGGTTTCAGGGCTTTTGGGTTCAGGGCTTAGGGATTTAGGGTTTAGGTTTCAGGGCTTTTGGTTTCAGGGCTCAAGGTTTTTTGGCTTTTGGGTTTACAAGACCGAGCAAACGGCACCCTGAACTGCATATTCCACCCCTTCAGCACGAGCTACGGTCGAGGCCCCACATGCTACCAGACGTGAACTTGGAGACGGAGACTTGGAAGCATTCGCCCTATGCGTTCCCGCTTCGATCCCCTCCCCGCTCTGCCGCGCCCCCCAAATACCCATACAGATTGTTCCGACTCTCGATATGCAGCCCGTGGGTCTAGAAACTGCCACCTAGCATTCCGAACCTTGTCAGGATATTGAGACGACTCCTGGCCAAAACAGTCATGTTCAGGAGTTGGGGTCTTAAGAACTGGGATTTTGAGGAGCTTAAAGTTGAAGGCTGTGATGCATCCCAACTACAGAAACATTGTCTTTGCACAGGCTAGCCAACCTTGGAGAAAGTTTTCAAGCACGGGTGTCCAAGTTCAATGCTCAAAAATGCAGATCATAATGTCATACACCTCACAGTTACACCCAAACCCCAGAAAACTCAACAGATACAAGTCTGCAAAGGACTCGGCTCCGACGTGGTGAAAGACCTCAGGGTTTTGATTGAGTTTCCCTAAGAGTCCGTGGGCCAACCCTTGGGTATAGGGCTTAAAGCAGGCAGGGTCTAGGGCCAATTCAGGGTTGAGGGTCACGGTCCAGGTACCCTTAAGGGTCATGTAAGTTTTTTGAAGGGTTCTTTCAGGGTTCCAAAGCCACAATCAGGGCTTAAGCTCCAAGGGCGCACGTACCTACGTAGAGTGTATCAATGGCCTTGCTATCTAGTTTTGGAGGCCGAAGTTTAAGGGTTTATAATGGGATTTCTACGTGAAAGTCTTGGGGAAGACTGCTTCCAAAATGCCGTGTCCATGCATTGACAGGTGGCTTGGCAGCTGCAGTAATGTTCATGTTCACAGTTTACAGACTCGGATCTGGGTTGGAAGGATTGGTAATCTAGGAGCATTGCTGGGGTTTGGGAAATATTACAGTATGGTTGCCTGGGGATTGTGTTTTGCTGTCGTGTTGCGGAGGGTTGTGTCTCAAGTCTGGTGGGCTTGGGATAGCCATAAGCTTGTATAAGTGATACTATATCGGACTGTACCCCCCTAGGGAGCAGATACAACAGTTGCTTGCAATGGGGACCATTTCCCAAATCAAGAGCCTAACTCTGCGGTGTTCAGGTGGTCCGGTTCGAATCACCCCATACCCGGAAACTCTCTCCAAAACGCTTAACCCTAATCCCTGAAGATTAACTGCCCAACGACTCCAAAACCCACTACTTAAGGAATATACCTTAGACTAGATCAGGAACCCTAATAAGATTTAAGGTGCATTCCATAATTAAGGGTTTGGGAGTCTTTGTGTGTGAAAAGGCCAGGTCTCCGGCTCTGCCCCACTAACCAACGGATCCTACGTAGCTGTTGGGCAAAACTTACCCTAAGGGCCCAAGTACCCAAATAGTAAGGTTTCAAGGTCCAAAAACCACTCAGGAGATTTGGTTCAAAAAATGACTATTTGGGAACTTGGACCCTCTGATAACATAGAACCTGCTGCCTATGTTTCCTTGTGTAAGTACTGCACAGACTGACTGGTGGCTTGGGGCGCAGATTTTCCTAAACCCCAAAGGGCGGTTCTTGGGCCGTCGAAAGGGTAACAGTTTGTGTTCCTTCTTCTGAAAATGCTGAACTACAACATACAGACTACTGAACAAGAGCGGTGTCGCAGATCAGATATGCACAGGCAGGGTTGCAAGTTTAAAGTTCACGGTTGTTGTTCGGGGCTGTGGATTGAAGGTGAAAGGGCTTCTGTCAGGGATTTTTTGGAAGGAAGCCCAATCAGAGATCATGTGCCTGACAGGGGCTTGCCATTTGCTGTAGTGCTTTGCACACAATACTTCTTGTCGGCTTTCAAGCGGCCACAACCTACTTGTTTTGAGACCCGACATAAAGCAAGCGCCCTGTACCTTCAACACTGAACAGAGGTCACAAACAACTTAAAGCCAGCTAAAACACATTGAACAACCCGAAAAGGAAGCAGGACAGTAACCTGGAAACAACAAGACCAAGATCTCGTTTAGACTTCAAGCTGAACCAAGACTTAAGCCGTATGGGAGCAGTATAAACACCTGTATAAGACCACAGCAAAGCCATTGTAGAAGCCGGTGACAACCAGTTGAAACTTAAGGTGCCCCTAAGCCTTAAGCCCTTGATCACAGTTGTAGAACCCATCAAACTACCATATGGAAAGTTTTGAAATACCTGCCAATACAGACCGTACAAACCTGCAGGTGAAGTTTTGAAGGACCCCACATTACGGTTCATGGCTTACCTGGTTACCTTAACCCCACATAACCTACCTGTTTCAGGACTCATATAAGGAACTCATAATACGGAATTTACGGTTTAGCGCCCCCTAAACCCTAAACAACAAACCCTAAAAGCCTTTGCCCCTAAATCCCCTGTATAGCCACCCAAATGTCTGAGCTTGGAACTCCGCCGCAGCGGAGAGCGACCTTGCTGCTGGAACCACAAAACAAAGAACCCCTCTCAACCAACCCTAAAGCTAAACCCTAGAAAGCAAGGTTAGCGCTTATAAAGCATCAATTAGGGTTTAGGGCACGAAAAGCACCTTGAATACTGGGGTGCCCGCTTATATATTCTATGGTTAGTAACGTACTACTTAGGTAACCGGAGCCCGTGAAAAGGTTAGCGCCTATAGGATTAATTAAGGTTTGGGTCTTTGGCCTTCGCAGCCTTGAGTAACAAGGGTGTGTAAGGCTTGGGTCTCGGCTTAGTGATGTTCAGGCTTTTGGGTTCAGGTTTTCAGGGTTTAGGGTAATGAAGATGCCGCGAATTTTCAAGACGACTGGCCAAGCCGCCTTCGTCTTCCATGGTGTCGCTGCTTCGCGAACGCGTTAAAGATCGGGCAGGTCTGAGAGCTGCAGCTCGCAACCGCTGCGGCGGCACAAGCTGCGCTTGCCCATCAGTCGGAGACCTGAAAACATGGAGCGTGAGTCGTGGCAGTAACGTCCATAAGCTGAGCTTCCTGCAGCCTGGCAGCGCTTCCAGCGATGCGCTTGAAAAGGCATCGTCATCCTCTACGCAGGACAGGCGCTGACACCTTCCCGTATGAGTTTTGAGTCTGTCCTCCGTGTCCGAGGCATATCGGGCCTCTGCGCACACGGGCCGCAGTCAGTCATAAAAGGCTTCGGTGCACGCCCGCATGACTTCTGTTGTCAGCATCGGAGTTGTAGTGTCCCTCGTCCGACGAAGGCCGGGCCGAATCTTGCTCCGGCATCTACCAGACAAAGACGGAATGCATCACGGAAACAGCATTTTCGGACGTGTGGCCTGGCGAAGGACTTCGACGACCTGCAGAAAAGAGTCTACAAAAACTTGATCAACCGTCTCTAGTTTTTGAGCCAGCCTCTGTCGTCAGCCAATCGCTTAGCGCAATGACATAATCTTCGCTGGACATGAACTTGACCTGCCCCACATAAAATGACTTCAAGATGCACCCTCAGTCTATCTGGCCTGGCCGGTCAAAAGCCACACATATGGCACTGCTACTGGCAAACGGAAGCCTCCAGCTTTGCGAGCCCAAGGACTGTCAACGGCGTTCGAACTGCGACGGTTATCTGGCTTTGCTTGGGCACGGAGTGACACTTCATATCTCAATTGTCTTCAAGGCCCGGGCATAATAATCACAAAAATCACTCCTGCAGGTCTTCGTCAGAGCTTATCGCCGCCTCGCCACTTCCCATGGCTTCCAATATTGTGCCTTCTGGTGGTTGTAATGAGCCCATGGCCTGTGGAATTCCTTTACATTGCGCTGCCACATAATATAGGGGCCTTAATAACCTTAATAATTAGAATGGGGTTTTGGGGCCCATTATACTATAACTATAATAAGGAACCCCCGCTTAAGGTTGCGAGGCTGCAGGATTGGCGAGTCTAAGAACTCGGCGTGTTTGCTGGAATGAGGTGAGGTTCTAGCAGAATCTAAGGGCTTGCACGCTGCCATCAGAACACAAAATGACCCCAAACCCTTAGCCCTTAACCCTGCACTATCCTACTGAGTTTGATTGTCGCAGCCTATGGACCTATTCAGTCCCGACTATACCCTACACACGGCACTCAGTGGCTAGTGGGGCACAAGGTTGCAAGCTCGGGGTTTGAGGTCCACAACCCGAAGCCCAACATGAACCCCCGTAGCCCTACTTAAAAGGTCATGGACTTAGTAACAAGGGTTATAACTAAGGTAACTATACTTATTATAATTACTTACAACCCAAATTAGGGTACTTATAACCTTACTTACTAAGTCCCCTGATCCTCCAAGTAAGCTCCATGCGAATCTTACAACCTCGAACAAACCGTATACCCCCTTGGTAAACCCAAACACACGAAACCCTACAAACCTCAAGCCAAAAGCCTTGTAGGACTTGTAAAGAAAAGACCTTCAAAGAGCCCTTCCTTCGAAGACCTGAATCCTAAATCCTAAGCAAACCCATCAAACCTAAAACCCTAAACCCGAAGCCCAGAACGCTAAACCCCAAACTCCGAAGACCCTGAACCTTCTAAACCCAACCCAACCCGAAACATCCCTAAACCCTAAACCCTAAGCCCTAAAAACTAAGCCCTAAACCCTAAACCCCAAACCCTAAACCCTAAAAACCCTACGGCTCCCCGATACCCAAATAGTAGGTTACTAGGGTACAAAATATATGGCAAGTAGCTGCTATTTTGGGTAACTGGAGCCCTAGGAAAGCATATTGATATAGTAGAGGGGCCTTAATAATTAACGAAGTAATTGATTAATTCGGTATACTATGATTATAATCAGGAACCCTCAAAACAGTATGGGTAATTATTAAGGCCCCCCCCCTACTATTTTCCTCGAGGTCGGAACTGCGACGCCGATCGTCTCGGAAGCCTCCTTGCGAGGCACAGAGCGTGAGCTCGTCTGTATCAAAGAAGGGCTCCGGGTTTTTGCAGAAGGTTAGATTCTACAGGGTTTTGCTAGGTTCCCCAGTAGCCCCTTAATAATAAGGGTAGCCATTTTCTTACTATTCGGTTTGAATAAGGGAACCCAAAAAGAAAAAGGGTAAAAGGGTACTACTGGAGAACCTAGTTTGGGAGTTCGACGGTTGATGGTATAATACGGAATATATCATAATTCCCGTAGTCTAGGGTCATGAAGGTAAGGCAGGGTTTATACCATCAACCGTAGTTGTAGCCTTTCGCGTCCTTGAAGAGCTTCTGCAAATACTCAACAGAAAAAGGTCATGTAGAAACCTGAATAGTTTTGATACCATAGTATCATACAGAATACTATGATAAAGTACAACAACTACATACTTTAATACCAAGAATATGTTTGAGATGAACTGCGTTAGGTCGAATTTTGTCGGTGATCTGAGCCAGTGCGGATTTCCAATAAGAAAGCTTCATGCACTGCCATGGTCATCCACGAAGCAACTTAGCAGCCCCCTTTGCAGCAGGGTTTCAAGAACCTGCCTCACTTCAATACGAACAGAATCCAGGCTGAACCACCTTCACCAGCACACAGCCTGCAATCTGTTGTTTTCTTGCTTTGATGGTGGCCCTTGCTACAACAGGATGACCCTTCTGTCCGGTTTTGGATGAAGGATCAGGGTTTGATTCTTCCGGATCTGGGATTAGAGCTAGGGTGTGGTTGGTGACCCAAACCATATGCTGGTGGCTAGGGCCAGAAGAGAGAACTTTGCGATGCCTCTTGGAAGATAAGACGAAATCCTAAACTACAAACGGCAATAAACAAGTGAACCGGTCACTAGATGATGCGCCCTACCTACTCCCTCAACCCTAGACACTGTTCGTCAGCCCCTGCACCCGCTTTCGTGAGCAACCCAGAGAAAGCTAGAGGCTTACGGCAATTCACCCACACACCCTATACCATTACAGCCTTAAGCCATCGTAAGCCATCTAAAACCCGACACCTTGAACCCCTATCAAATCCCATGCCGGCCTTTTTTTCCTTTTCGCTTACCCTTGCCTGTGGCAGAGCAGGCAGCGAATGGAAAGGATCCAAGAAATCAGGATTGTGTAATGCTTTTTGGCAGAGCTTGTTTTGAGTGTTAACAGTACTTGGTTTTCTTTCCGGTCGCATAAGGCTTTCTAGGCTCTATATGGTTTATGAGGCTTTGGCTGAAGATATGCTTGTAGGTACTTGGCCTTGTGATAGTAGCGATGTAGGTCCGCGTGCGGGAGCATACACTACACCCTAGTACCCTTCTTTGGGCTAGATAAGTCTGATATGAGAGGACCCTGACCATGGAATAGGTTCTTCCGAAATGGTGCTACAGTCTATTGTCTGAATGACCACTTGGATCCCTAAGGACACAAATCGGTTTTTCTTTATACCCTAAAATATATTAGGGCTCCTACGATGATTACAGGTATACCTGACCTGAACCCTCAAGAACCTACCCTGTTAGGGCTCCTTTATAATGATTTCCTTATACAAGTTAAGTCCTAAGTTATAAAGGTGGGTTTGATAGTACTTACATAAAGGATATTGGAAGATCTGGGGAAGTACAAACCTGAGCAGGTTTTGGGTGCCCGAAGAGTCTCCAAGGCAGGGGGTAAGGATCTCTTGGGTACTTCCCCCACGGTTTAGAGTTTAGGGTTGAGGGTCTTTATCAGGGGCCATCGGCCATATTAGGGCCTATAAATAAATATATATATATATATGATTTATTACGTACAAACATTACTACGATATCTGCTACACACAAAATCTGGAGGCGTTCATGATTAGAACAGGGTTTGGGGGCATCTGATGCCACAAATAGTTCCATCCGGACTGTAAGGGGCGAATGTTACAGGTTAGCCCGACCCCAAAGCTAGACGTGTTTTTACTGTACCGGAAAGTCTTCTAAGTGATGTTCAGCAATAAAGTAATGTACCTTCAGGGACAATGCTAAGGCCTTTACTAAACTTTACTAGCGGGCTTGGACAGCGTCATGAAATGGGCACCCACATCCGACGACCCTGAACACCTTTCCCTAAGGGTTCATGTGTCCATGTAGTACAGTATGTACTTCGTCCCTAAAGTACCTACGTGAGACTACTTTGAGGCTGAAGTATGCCATGTATGTACATGGACCCTTAGAGCGTGGTCATGACGGGCTAAGCTCGGGCGTCAGAAACACTTCCTGTTGTCCCGCCTTTTCCTCGGCCTTTCTCGCCCTTTCCCTTTTGCCCGCCTCCTCGGCAGAATCATACCTATAGTCACCATTGTAGTTCCAGTCTTTGGTCTGGCCAACTGTATATATTAAGGATATTTAGGATCGTAGCTGGTAACCCCAACGAGGAACCACAACGGAGACTATAGGTAATTCATCGGGGGGCCCAGCTTGCGGAACCCAGGTTTCGTGTTGCTTGTGAGTTCGGGTTTCGCTTAGGTTTTAGGGTTTAGGGTTTGGGATTCTAGTCGCCTGCAAACCCGACAACCCAGAAAGCCGGATCCTGGACCCCGGAACACGAAAATCCTGGCTTCCTTCTTGGAGGGGGACTTAGTAAGTTAGTTATTTTTCACTATAAACTTTCAAGTGTGATGACCCCAATTAGGGTCCCTTTGAAGGTACTTATAATGCTACTTCTTGCCTACTTACTAAGTCCCCCACCCTCCGAGTTGCCTGAAGAGTACAGACGCCCCGAAACGCGAACTATCTCCCCCGAGTTGTGGCGCGCCACAAAGTATTGAGCTTCGTGGTTGTGGGTTGCTTGTGATGCCGCATGCTAGGTGCTGACGGTCATGGCAAAAAAACACTGCTCATTATGGGATCCTGTGCAAACTGGGACTAGTATTCAATCGTATACGTTCCCTAGCGTTCCCGATTAAATGAGCAGTATACAATATACCCGCGAACCATATTCGAGCCAGTAAGGCCTACACAAAAACTCGTTAAGACTCCCACAAGCCTATCAAACCTTAATTCCAATGGTTAAGATCCCTAGAGTCATATAAACTTTTACGGTATGTAGGGCTCTTCGATTGCATTTTGCAGCCTGTAAGCGCGAGACCCTTAAACGGCAAACCCCCCATCTCCCAACCTAAACCCTCATCCCGGCCCTAAACGCGAATTAAGCCCTAAACCGCCTGAAGCTTCCTTGTCTCCGGTTTTGCAGGCCAAGCGGCTGTGGCGGCTCTGAAACACTTTCACACAAAGCCCGATCTCCTCCGGCTCGACGGTACCGGGCTGTAGGGCTGTCATAGGGCTGAGGGTTTGGGGTTGATGTAGGGTTTAAGGGTTAAGGGATCAGGGCTTCATACGGATGAAAAGGTTTAGGAATCAGGGTGAAGGGCTTTGGGTGCGAGATGTGCTCAAATAGGATGTACCCTAATGATATAAGAACCTGCACAGGTTATTGTTACACTATAATAGGTGTCGATTTCAACAGTCCCCCAAAACCCTATTCTAATCAATTCTCAAGGCTCCGATATTAGACACATTATGTTTTAACTCCACATCCCAAAGGCAGACTCCGAAGGGGACTCAGAAGCTTAAACCAAACCTACTCACTAAACCCGAAGCTCAACAATTCAGTTCTAGATGAACCAGGTACTTCTGCGAAGAACGGGTTCTGCTGTGGATTTTGGTTACCAGTTACCGGGTCTTTCGGCTTCGAGCATGGCTGACAGGTGGCCCTCAGTCTCCTTTGCTCATGTTTTGTTGCTTCAGAACTTCATGGTTCAATGCTGCAGGTTCGGAAGGAAGGTTTATGAGGTTTTACATGGTTTTACATTTCACAGCCGTGAGGGGACAAGGTGGAGAACGGCACAAAGCACGGGTCCCAGCAAACATCTGCTTGGTCGGTCAGGGTGACAGTGTAGCCCCGTTGGGCAATCAAAAGTAGTATCTTTTATACGCATAGTTCCTAAGAGCCTGCTTGCATGGGTTGCCGCTGTTGCTGTTGTTGCAGCGAAATGCAGATCAACTCAAGAGCCCCATGAAATTCAAGCAGCAGTGTCCGAATGCTCGAAGAGGTTGAAGCGCATCTCCTCGCCACCCTGCACAAACGATGTTACCAGTTGTCACGGGAGGCGCAGGCCAAGAACATGGCTATGGTTATGGGGCTGCCTTGACATGTCACTCCGTTGAACCTTGCAAGAACTCATGGCGGCGATGCATTTTCTGTGTCCGCTGTACCATGACCTGCCACAAGCATGGTACTCGATCGTATCGTGCTGCGAAAGCTCTCGCAACATGAACTCACGGCAATACGAACTAGCCTCAGTTTTCCTTATTGTGCAAATGAGTGCACACCGGGTCTAGATACCATCTCGCACCTCATGGTACATGTTCTTCCTGATGGTGTCGAGCAACTCATGCTTTGAGTGGCGACCTGACAGGGTGCGCAATGGTTTAGGGTTTAGGGTTTAAGGTTCGGGGTTTAGGGTGTAGGGTTTGGGGTTTGAGGTTTGGGGTTTGGGGTTTAGGGTTAGGGGTTTAAGGTTTAAGGCTAAGGTTAGGGTTAGGGGTTTAGGGGTTTAGGGGTTTAGGGGTTTAGGGGTTTAGGGTTTAGGGTTTAGGGGCTTAGGGGATTGGGGTTTAAGGTTTCGGGTTTTAGGGTGCTTATATACAACACCAGCACAAGCATACCGCTCCTGGTCTAAGCTGGTGTCGCATCACGAGAAATACATGCATGCAGGCGGTATTAGTCTAAGACAGAGACAGTGGCAGACACATAGACGGACGCAGACGGATAGAGAGGCCAGACAAGAGAGAGAGAGAGAGACAAAGACAAAACAAAGGAGGGACGGCGAGTGAAAGTTTTCAAGCGACGGGCTCCTGTGGCTGGGCCTTCAGCCTTGCACTGTGTTCCATTTCCGGAGAGAAAACCAGGTCATATATTTTGTACCGCATAAATGGGAGTTTCAGACAACCAGGGCCCCTCATAGAGATTCAGAAAACAAGGGTCGCTGTGATAAGGACCCCCACATTAACTCAGGTGCGCCTATGTTCAAGAACGCCGGCACACATGATAAATGTGCGTGAGTGCGTGCGTGCGTGCGTGCGTGCGTGGGTGGGTGGGTGGGTGGGTG
>BGNK01000182.1:181798-213705 GCA_003297005.1 Symbiodinium sp. clade A Y106
GTGGGTGGGGTGGGAGGGTGGGAGGGTGGGAGGGCCCCAGCACCCGCCATGGCTGCGTCTGCCGGCTACGGGCAAGCAGTGCATAGCGGCAAGTGTGCCATGCACACGCTGGGCATCCAGGTTCTGCCTTCACCCGGCATGATGGCGATCATGGACGCAAAAGACACAATGTGTAAGGTGACTTTGTTGCAATTGAGCATTCGTTCGGAGGACATGCTCATAGACTACACAGCAGATGAGTCTGCGACTGGCTTCAAGAAGAGGCCGGCTTCTCAGCTGCGCGGCATCAAGCAGAACAGAGGCTCGTCATGCGAGGGCATTTGGATCACCAAGAAGCCACCTGGCAGCACATGATCTTCACCGGTTGTGATGGTGTTTATGGGCTCGAAGGACATGCTGTGCAAGGTGGCCATGTTGAACATAGGTGTGGTGATGATTTGGAGGACGCGCTCGCGCACTTCACCGTGGCGGCTGGCTTCAAGAAGACGCCGGTTTTTCAGCTGCGAGCATCAAGCAGAGCAAAGGCTCGTCAGGCGAGGGCATCCGGATCACCACAAAATTAAGTGAGTGATGCTAGAGCGCGTTAGATTTGCGTGTGGAGGTCCTTTGGCCTTCATGCTATGGTTGAGTTTGATGTCCCGATATCACCTCGATGAAGGTGCTAGACATCCTGGGTATCGCAACTGTGTAACCCATGAGGAAGATCCTGCACGTCTTGGGTCCGATATGTGGATCGTACATTGTCTGGTGCTTTGATCGCCGATTACGGAATACAATGCATCCTTTGTTTGCCGTGCATTCTCAGGCATCCTCCATGTGCCATCCTTGATTTTGTTGTGGGGATGGGACCGCTTTTCCGTTTGCTGGTTACATCTCACCCCTGTCTGGTGCGCGCATACTATGTCTATAGATTTGTGCGCCACCGCCGCTTGTAATTAAATGCAATTTGAATTAATCTTGCTAGGCGTGCGTCTTCGACAGACTCCATCGCTGTACGAATGCAATGAAATGTGTGTCTATACATGTACCCAGATGGAAAGAACTTCGCTCATCTGGGTTCCCATAATAAGGATCTATAATAAAAAAATATGGTCTCCTGATAATGGCACCTGAAAATAAATCCCTTAACAAGAACCCAGTCATGCACAACAGGCTACCCCCATAGATCCCTTATATAGAACCCTTTTATGGAGCCCTTTAAGGAACCCTCAAGTGAACCTAGAAAGATCCCCATCCAGAGGGTCCAAGTATCCAAGTAGTAGGGTTTTAAGTCCCAAAGTCCATGGTTTATGGACTCTGAAACCCTACTATTTGGGCACTTGGACCCTCTCTTAGATCCCAAGATAGAACCCTTTTAAGGAGCCCTTTAAGGAACCCTTGAGGGGAACCTAGAGAGATCCCTATAGATACCGAACAGGCTTGCTTTCGACCAGGCCGTCACGCCAGAAGGTCGCGAGGTCGTCCACGAGGAAGGTCCCCTCCTCCGCTTAACGGGTCATGGGACTTAGTAACTAGGGTGATAATTAAGGTAACTATACTTATAACTACTCATAACCCCAATTAAGGTACTTATAACCTTACTTACTAAGTCCCATGATCCTCCAAGCGAATGCGACTGGAAGTCAGGCGGGGCTTCTTGGATTGCACACGGCTTGGGGTTTCGGGTTCAGGGTTTGGGGTTTTGATGGGCTCCCTCTGGGGACACGAACGAGGCCCTAAACCCCTTCTACAACCGAATTTGCTGGCTTCCTGTGATCTGGGGCTCACGGTTTTAGGTTTACTGTCTCGGGTTGGGGCAGAAGGGCTTATGGTTTGGGGGTTTGGGTTCAAGGCACAAGACCCGAAACCTGAAACGTTTGTTCAACACACCCCAGCTCCGAACCCGAACAGGCCAAAGACTGAAGTCGACAACAGCACACCCAGAACCTCCGTCTAGCCTCTGTTCGGCCCCAATTGCCTACTGTTATGGGCCGTGTACATACATGCATACACACATATGTACACTCACACGTATTTCAGGAATGGTAGCACGAGGTTCGGTGAAGGACCTGAAGTCATGAATGTACCCGACCTCTATCACATGCTCCAGACCTAAACCGGAATCTCACGACGGTCCGTGTCAATCCTCTCCGGGACTGTTTTACGGATGGTTCCACGACCATAAGAAGGACTGGTATCAGAAACTATTCTGACCCCAGCGCTGCACCAGTTTACTTTAACATGATGCTGTTGTAATGTCATACTGGTGACACCCCACCCCGAAACCCAATACCCAAAAACCTAACCGTCTACACACCAAATACCAGAAGTCCTAAACTATGCATCGCCGAGCCCTATATCTAAAGAGCTCTGGGGTCTGTAGGATTTCAATTTAGTGGTTACTGCTTCAAAACACAAAACCCCACTGAACCTAAGACGAAGAAATAAAACCTGAAGCTGGCAACCCTGAAACCTGAACCCCAAAACGTGAACACAGAACGGACCCTAAAACCGCAAAGCCTGAACCCTGAAAACTGAAACCTTCACCCCAAATTCTGAAGTCTAGACTCTAAAGCTTGAACCCTAGACCCAACAACCAAAAAACCCGCCAGGGGCCCCTAAGGCTCAAAATAGCCTGCAAGCCCAACATATTATGGACTTTCCCAAGGGCTCCAAGTATGCAAGTAGTACCTACCTTGGGGTCTAAAATTTAAAAATAGTACCTACTTTGGGCTATTTGGAGCCCCAGGGTTTGAGCCTCAAAGAACTGAAATAGCAGTCCTTGGAGCGTTAGGCCACAGGCCCGTTTCAAAGTACTGTAAGGGCAATTTTGTATCCCAGAGACTCCAAAACCCCTTAAATAAGGAATATACAATAATAGACCTTAAATCTTATTGGGGTTCCTAAAACTATCTTTGTATTCCGTAAGTAAGGGATTTGGAGTCTTTGGGATCCCTCGAAATCCCACCCTAAGACCCTAAACCCTAAACCTCCTGTTGTCGTGAAATCTCATCTTCGGCCTCGCCATCCACGAACTTCAGCCCTTCCGGACACGGGTCCCGGCCGCCTTGGCTTTTAAAGGCATGAAAAGTTCGAGCTTAGGGGTTTAGGGTTTAGGGTTTTACGGGTTTAGGAGTTTAGGGGTTTAGGGTTTAAGGGTCCTTCTTAGTCTTTTTGAGTTTACTGCTTTAAGGTTTATAGGTTTCACAATATGTTTAATCTTTTCGGGCTTTAGGAGCTTGCGTTTCGTGGTAGGACCACCCCAAAGCCTGTATCGTAACATGGCACCAAGACTCAGCAACTTTACGCACTCCAAACCTTATCTACCGACCCAAACCCTCAGTTCCCGAGTACTAAAATGTGGCACGTTGCTATAGCCGTTTTGCCCTAAACCGTAGACCCGCAGAAACCCCCGACATAAAGTCGAAAACCTGAACTGACAAGATCCACTTCGCCACATACGATAGGCCGAGCTGTTTGTCAATGTACACGCCGTTCAACAGCTGCCATCCCTAAACGTCAAGCGTGGGAGCGTGATGACTGAGTTGACGAGACTATTGCTTACAAACAGTTCCCAGGCTTGCTTCAACTTGAACCGCGACTTGCTCTTTCAGGAACTCATGGCACGAGGATGTCCAAACTATTTCCTTGATGCTGTCCCTAAACCCTAATAAACCCTGTACCCCAAGTAAGGCAATGGTGTGATAGACATTGGGCTACTGCATCGCGTGGTGACAGATCTTCGGTCCATTCAAGTTGAAGTTCAGTCCAGCTTTGGCGCGTGTTTCAATCTCAACGATCTTGATTCCCCCGGCATTCAGCATTTCGAGGGTGACAGTATGCAGATTTAGCTTCTCACATGTTTCCTCTCGAATTCAAACTGGTTTCGAATTAGGTTCGACCGTTTCGCTTAAGTGGTGTTGTGGAGTGCTTTCTTGGAGGAAGAATATCTTCCCCAATATGTTTAGCGCTTACGCCGTTTCTGCGTGCAGTCACTGAAAGCACCAATGGTGCTAGGTGCGATGTACGGATCAGCTCTTAGGCCCGATGACTTCCAGGAGGAACGAAACGTAAGTAAGGTTATAAGTACCTTAATTGGGGTTATGAGTACTTATAAGTATAGTTACCTTAAAGTAATGTAGGCATAATCTAGGCTCCTGAGTAACCCCTTTGTAATAAGGGTACCCTTGTTCCTACTATTTGGTTTCTAACAAAGGGACCCTAAACTAAAATGGGCAAAAGGGTAGTACTCAGGAACCTAGGAAAAGCATGAGCTGAAAACCTGATGGTTGCTTGACCTCGGATTCATGTTTGTTTGAAACCCTCGACATAAAGTGTCAAACTGCTAATATGTAAATTGAACTATGTACCTGATAGGTCTTAACGTCTTGAATTGTTGTGTATTCAGGATATAAGGAAAGCAATGTAGGTGGAATCCTAAAACCTAAACTCCAAACCCTTCGATTTTTCGGAAGCCTACTATAGAAGCCTAGATAATTACCAATACTATTTTGGGGGTTCCTTATTCTAATTATAGTACAATATACCCCAAAACCCTATTCTAGTTATTAAGGCCCCTATATGAAACTCCAGACCCCGCGACCGGCACAGCACCTAATCCCGAACCCAAAACCACCAAACCAAAGTGGTCAGGCTACTTGGGGTTTGAGGATGTTGAGTTTAGGTCTGAGGCTTTTCGGGCTTGATGTTTGGAGTTTGAACTTTGAACCCTGCGCCTAAGCCTTAGATGTTGAATTTCGTGTTTATCCCAGAGGTTCCTAGGTAATTACCGTTGTAGGGGTACTTTCCCAATATAGTAATCCTGATTCCTACTATAGAAATCCTACTTTCTACTATACAGGTACGTAGGACACTTTGGGTATGGTTTACGGTGCTGCAAGGGCACGGCCCAGGCGAACAAGGCCCAGTGAAATCTGCAAAGACATGGCGTCTCTGCTCCAAGTTTGTTGTGACGGTTCCAATCGAGTGTCCGTGTAATTTCAAGACCAAAGCACATGCATGTCCACGTATTTATACACACAAATATACATATATGTACATAAACACCCACTTGATGGGCACATGGACCCTCAGGTGTTTTCAGCTTCCTAAGGATGTTTAGCTTTTGGGCTTATGCAGGAAATGGACGAACTACGAACCCAGCAGGCTTATAGGCTGCCTACACTCTGCTAGTTCCCACAGCTGCACGTGTACTATAGCGGCCTTAATAATTACCTACACTATTTTGGGGGTTCCTTATTCTAATTGTAGTATAATGGGCCCCAAAGCCCTATTATAATTATTAAGGCCACTATATTAATTCAGGCATCGGTGCATCAGGAGGACTGCTTCTGACGCTAGCCAGTTCAGGTGCGTTTGTGGTGCGAGGCTTCAGCTGGCTCCCCCCTTACGAGTCCTGATCTCTACTGTCAAAGAGTCAAAGACTGGGGTCATAGTGGCGTCATAGAGTCCGAACGTCGTCACACTGATGGCGACTGGAGCCAGTGATCAAGGAGCGGCATGAACGGGTTCCTCCAACTCCGAGCTATAAGTGGCAATTATGAGGCTTAACACAATTGCTGTAGTCCACAGTACGCAGTCAGATAGTGCGTTGTCTTCGGCTCTATACGTACCCAGAGGGTCCATATATACTACCATTATGGAAGTAGGTCCCAATAAATGGACCCTCTTACGTAGTGGTGGTGATGGTCGTCGTCGCGCGAGCAGCCAGGGCATGGCATTCAAAACAACCCTCACCCTCAAGAGCGACATGCCAATTCTGGACAATCCCCAGAAGGGCAGTGATCGTCCAGGCAACTAAGCCGGAGCAGCTTAAGGGCTGCTACAACGGCCGAGTTGCGATTTGTGTATTTGGGTCTCCGGCTAGTCTAGTGCTTCGGGGTTTTTAAGAGTGCAGGGTTTAGGGGTTTAGGGTCTGCGGCCCCTGGGACGGCGAAGATTGAGGAAGACATACACCACGCCTTTTCTGCACATAGCCGCAGCCGGTCAAAGTACTTAGAGATTCAGGGCACTTGCAACGGTTTTGGATCAGTTCAGTAGTCAAGGGTGTCTGGATATTTACCCGTTCCATCTTCACCAACTCAGAAACGGAAGTCACCAGTACTGTACCTATACTACCTATGCGGGAGTGAGAAACGCCTAAAGCCTGGACCAACATCCCAAACCCTGAAATAAACCCTAAACCCCAAACCTTACTTCGCTAGACAATAAAACAGCTTCCGGCCATGAAACAAGAACATCCGAAACTTCGACACACTGACACCGAGGCTTCTTATCTTCAGGTTCAGAGATTTCGGGGTTTGCGAGCTGAGGGCTGCCAGGAGGTGCGAGGTTGGGGTTTTGGGCCTCAGAGCTGCAGGTGCCCTGAAACTCGAAGTGTGCTGGTCCGGCGAGGAACCCTAAACCCTAAACCCCTAAACCCTAAACCCCTAAGCCTTAAAACCCTAAACCCTAAACCCTAAAACCTTAAACCCTAGGTTTCTCACTCTGTCCGTTGCTTCTTCGCTGGTGTCTCGCCGGAGTCTGGCGGCCAGGGCTCAGGTGCCAGGCTTTCGCCAGTGGTTTAGGGTTGAGGGGTTTGGGGTTTAGCTGTTTAGGGGTTTAGGGGTTTAGGGTTTAGGTCAGAAATCGGGGCACCCAAACAGCAAAGTAGCGGTTTGAAGAATCAGTAACTTGCTTTTCGGATTCCCCCCAAAAAAACCCGTGGGCATAGAATGGTGCGGAAGAGCCAACAGCTCTAGTCTGATTGTTCAGGGTTCCTCAACCTACAAGACCTACTTTTTTTTGCACGGCCTCGTAAATTCCATATCAGGGCTTATAACTTATAACAGGAATCTACAGAATTTGGTTCAGGTAGCTTAAGCTTCGGCATTAGTCCAGGTGTCACTGTCAGATGTTCTCAAAATAGTTGCTCTGGCTGCAATTGGGTTGAGGAGGATTTTCTCGGACTCGTGTTTCCTCCTTCATCATAAACCCTCCATAAGCCCTACACCAAACAAGTGTGGTTTGTCAATTGTGGCTTACTGTCATACGATCTTTACCACACCTGGGACCTAGGCCCTAAACTGTGATACCCCTTTGAGGTTTTTTTGTTATTGTAGGATCCTCGCCATAAATTCTGACTGAGGATCACCCAAAGCCTCCGATCCCACATTGGGGCACCCTATCGTCCCGGGATTGATGGTTAGGACCTATTTGGAGCTTAGCGCTTTGACGGGGCATAAATGAAGAATTGTGCATGGACGACGGACTGCTGGAATCTGGGATGTTCAGTAGTCCAAGGTCCTCAAAAGGCGGGATGAAGGGGAGTAAGGCTCTGGATTTCTCATGCGATTCATCCCCGCTACGAAGAGAAACAGAAGAGCTGACCAGGGAAGGCAAGCCGGTTTAGGGCTTCGGGCCGGGTGTCCGTCCACTGCGGTGTCGGTGGATTGTTGCTAGAGCTGTGGAGGGCGCGTGGGTGTCCCCGTGGTGGTATCTGACGCTGAAAGCGTCCTGTGGTGACCGCCTTGGTCCAGGCGGGCTTAGGGTTTAGGGTTTAGGGTTCCGGGTTTAGGGTTCAGGGTTTAGGGTTCAGGCATCAGGCCTTTCTCAAACCTACTGCAAAACCCTATCAACCTCCTTTGCAACGCCTTTTGAAACCTTTGAACACCCCGTAAAGCCATAGAAAACCCTATGCATCCCTACTTAAAACCCCCAAAGAAAGGCCGACAATAAATCCTAACCCCACCGTAAATCCTAAACCCCCAAACCCTAAACCCCTATGCCCCAAACCCTTCACCCCCAAAGGCTCCACCTACCCATATAGTAGATACTTAGGCCTTAAAGTACCCCTTTAAGGCATAAGTATCTACTATAAACCCTAAACCCGAAACTCTAAACCGTACTATAAAGGTACATGGAGACTTGGGAGCCCCTAGACCCCGTTGGTTGCCTCCGGAGACGAGAAATCGAAGTGTGACCTTCCGGGAGCGAGTCTTCGGAGCTCGTAAAAGGGTGTAGGGTTTAGGGGTTTAGGTTTTAGGGTTTAGGGGTTTAGGGTTTAGGGGTTTAGGGTTCAGGGGTTTAGGGTTCAGGGGTGTAGGGTTTAAAGGCTTTGGCCTTTCGGTTCCTCAAATTCTGAATCCCGCGTACGTTCGGGGGTCTCTTTACTTGAGAGGATCCTTCTGTTCACGATGAGGATTCAGGGGGCCTTTCTGAAACACTCATGTAACCAAGCTTGCCCGCGGTTTCGACAGCTAGGGTCTACGCGCTCAGAGTTGCGATGCTGAGGATGCTGGTAATGTAGGCGCCTTTATAATTGGAATAGGGTCTTGGGGCCCATTATACTACAATTATAATCAGGAGCCCCCAAAATAGTAGAGGTAATTATTAAGGCCCCTATAGTATAGGATTGCAGTTTGCAGAGACCACCAGCCCTTCGGTGTACATTGTACTGGGTTTAGGGTTTGGGTGGGATGATGGCTTCTGCTCTGATTTCACTACGTCTATACCTGCTTTCGTTAGGAGCAGGCTTGTTTCACTGCTACACCCCGAACCCAAGCCCGAAATCACCCAAAAAAAATGGCAAAGTCCGGACTTTAGGGGTGAAGATGAACTTGGGCAGGCTCCAGAGGCTTGTGTTGAAAACTTGGGTCCTGCTGTGGGTTCAGGATTTGATGTTTAAGCTTCAGGTTTCGGGCTTGGGGTTTAAGATCTAGCGTTTAAGGTTTAGGGTTTAGGGATCGGGGTCCGTATGCCGTATAGAATGTAGAAAGTTTTGGATATGAGGAGCTGAGGATTTGTATTACGAATCGCTGATGCTTCCGCATAACCTTGTCACAGAAAATCCCTTGCAGCCTACAGGCTCTTCACACACATACGCAAGAGCCCGCATGATTGAGAAAAACTGTCGCAGTCTGAACCCCAACATTCACATGCCAACTTATTAAGCACAACACTTGAGGCACACAGCCAAAACGTACACAAATCCGCAGAAATGGAAGCCACTGTCTAAGCCAAACAAGACTCGAAACTCTACACTTTAAGCCCAAACCCGAGCCTAAGCCCCCAAAGCCCCAAGCCGAAAGCCCTAAGCCCTTAACCCGACGCGCCATACCCAAAGGCTTTAAACCCAAGCCCTCAACCCTAAATGAGAAGGCCCTAAGCCCAAAGGCCCTAGACCCTTAGGCTTTAAACCGGAGAACTCCAAATCCAAGCCTCTTTAGCCCCCTCGGACTTCAGTCCCTTGACCTTTGCCACCAGCTCCTCTGCATGTAGGGTTTAACTGGAACCTGAATAATGCAGCCGTTTAAGGACTTATGTAAGGAAACCATACTAAGGAACCCCAAAACGCAGGTTGTTTGGGTGTTAAGGCAGGGTTTAGGGTGTAAGGGTTCAGAGTGTGTAATGTAGGAACCTGATTAAGAAACCCTGGGCCTATAAACTCAAAATAGCAGGATGCATATAAAGCACGCTAATAAAGGCCCAAGGTTTTCTTCATCAGATTCTGGGCTTTGAAGTAACCAGGGAGAAAAAAGTATAGACTTTTATTTCATAAGGGTTCCTTTAAGAAAAAAGTATTAAAGTATGGTACTCCAAAGCCCAGGATTCCTACATTAGGCCTTAAGGTCTTTAATGCTCGGTGGATTTCCAGATCATGGCTGTGGAGTGTTGGGAGTCTACATTAGGGGCCGTACTTAAAGGTTCATGGGACTTAGTAACTAAGTTTACAAATAAGGCAACGATACTTGTAATTACTTATAACACCAATTACGGTACTTACAAGTCAAGTGTACTTGCTAAGTCCCATGAACCACCAAGTGGTAGTTCGGTCCAGGGCTTGGGCTTGGGGGTATACTATAGCCCGATATCCCGAAGGCTCTGAGGACTCATATTACAAGGCCTTTGGGCCCGAAGACGATGCTATACAAGGTTTTTGAGCTAAGTTGAGCCTTAGGGTAGTCAGAGTTTTTTGGTACCATAAGTAAAATGTGGATACTGTATTTGGTATGTGCTTCCTGCCTGGTTGGGGCTTGGGGCTCGCAACTTCACAAATGTGATGATAGTTCGTGTGCATACAGCCCCTATACAATCTCCACGCTCGTATACCCCACCCTAAACTCTAAAACCTATTCTACATAAGTACAGGGCTCCCGGAATTGTCTAAGAGCCTATTTGGAGTTCGCGGTTTAATAAAGGCTGCTGAAGTTGCGGAGACCTTCAAAGCCGGTCAAAGCCTAAACGACTCAGGTCCCAACACATGAAGCGCTCTAAACTTCAACGTCAAACCCCTAAACCTATGAAACCTTCAAACAAAACTGTATTAAGCCCTCACACAGCCGCAGAAACCCCTAAACAACCTTTTACCACCAGCCGAAACCCCCAATGCCCAAAACCTTAAAGCCCTGAACCCCAAACCATAACCCCCAACCTAAACCCGTACTCCCTAAACCCCCTAAACCCTAAACCCTAAAACCCTAAACCCTAAGCCCAAAACCGGTCTTGAGCACCGCGAGCACTCGGTCCTTCGCCGTTGCCACCGGGGTACCCGCAGCGGTCGTGAGCTTCCAAAGGCGCCCTAGCCATGGACTCTTTAGGGTAGGGTTTAGGGTTGATTGGGGCTTCGCGCTTTGGGGTTGTAGGTGAAGGGCTTCTGGTTGAGGGCTTTAGGGGTCTTGGCCAGGGGTTCTAGTTATTCTGGTTTAGGGTTTGGGGGTTTTAATTTAATGCGTGTTGATGATGCCACCCCCCCCCCCCCAAAACACAGCCCTTAAATTCCCCAAGGCGCAACACAAATTGCCACACAACCTTTTGAGAAAGGACCCAACAAAACCTCCCGGGCCCCGAGCCTTCACCCCTTTTCACCGACCTTNTTGCCGGGTGTTTTTGTTTTTTTGGTTTGAGGTTGGGGGGTTTTATGTTATGGCTGTTTAAGGGGCCCCCCCCCCCCCCCCAGAACACAGGCCTTGAATTCCCCAAGGCGCAACATCAATTGCCAATCATCCTGTTGAGAAAGGGCTCACTAAACCCTACCTGGACCCGGAAGTTCCTACCTTTTCACGGACTGTTCTAAGGAAATCATAGTAAGGAGCCCTAAAATGGTAGGTTATTCAGGGTTAAAGTAATCCCCAAACTTCTTACTCAAAGACTGCGTAGATCACGGGCTCGGCCAAGTTCTGGATGGGACCAGGGTGCAGGGTACTTGGAGGATCATGAGACTTAGTAAGTAAGGTTATATGTACCTTAATTGGGGTTATAAGTAGAAGTGATTATAAGTATAATGTTACCTTGATTGTAACCCTTTTCACTAAGTCCCATGAGCCTTTAAGTACTGGTGTCTTCCTGCTGAGGCCGGGGGGTGCTCAGCATCGCTCGCCGATTCTCGATCGGCAGCGGGTTTAGGAGGCTTTCTTGACATCGAAGCACCTTGCTCGGGGGACCTTCTAATGAGCATCCTACAGTTTTGGTCTGGCCTTACCCTGTGAAACTTCCACATGCCTTTATGATTTCTTCAAAGGTAGTCTGCCGTGAAGCATGCACAATCCCGCCGTCAGTGACCCAGTGGTATTGTACTGGCTGCCCATCCACCTTTCGCATATGTCCCAAAATGCAAAGGAGCACGTACAGCATAGTCTCGCTAATAGAAATAATCAGGCCACTGGTCAGGAGCTCATCAATCGCCTGGCGGGCATTATGAACTCCTGAGAAGCACTGGTCATGATGCTCACCCACGAGTGATGCGTGGATTCTTGAGATCAGACGGCGTGGGATCAATCACAATCAAGGGCGGCAACATCCATTTCAGCCCGACCCCCTTCCTGTGTTTGCCTTCTGTAAGGCATTGGTACGCCCATTTGGGCATCCTGGAGACATTTTGGGCCTTGAGCAGCTTGGCGAGGCAGATCGCAGCCTGGCACTTTCATATTCTTATCCTTATTGTTATTACTCAAGCATTATTATCACTCTTATTCCTGTTAGGCTTACATATAGATCGATAAACAGATAATGAGATAGATAGATACAGATAATACATAATAGCTGAATAAGGCCATGACCGGATAGCTCCATTCTTGATACTGTAGTCAAATGAGCCACCATCCAGGTGCTCCGTGTTAAACGGCCCATGATAGGTCAAGGAAAGGGTCTGCATGGAGTTCAATTTCTCAGAACCCTAAGGGTCCATGTACCCAAATAGTATACACTTAGGCCCCAAAGTATAGGGACTACTTTAAGGCCAAAGTATATACTATTTGGGTACATGGACACTCAGGGGAAGCCAGGTCTACGGCCACCATGGATGCGAAACGACAACCTTCAACCTAAACCGCGAAGATTTCAGATCTTGACCTTCAGCCCTAAACCCTAAACTTCCAGCAACACGTAACCCCCCCCCCCAAAAAAAAAGCAAAACCTAACAGGTGGGAAAGTTAGCTAGAATGCTACACCCAATACCCAAAGCAACCCTACATCCTAAACCGTATAGTAGACCATAAAACACCCTCATCACCCCTACACCCCAAACCCTACATCCTACGACCTAAGCCTAACCGGACCTTTACTGTAAATCCAAAAAGCCCTACAGACTCCAAACCCTAAACGATATGGGAGTTTCCGAAAGTTAGGTACCTCATTTTGGGGTCCTTATAATAAAGATCCTACAATTTAGGGTAGTATATTAGGGTCCCCTATTTTCGGAAACGCCCATATACACTGTAAACCTTAAACCGCACCCAACCCTACATCCTAAAACTAAAAACCCAAAACCGAACTCCAAATCCTGAAATCGTGCCTACAAGACCCCAAACAATAAACCGCTAAACCCCTAACCCCGAACGGAAACCCTTAAACCCTAAAACCGTGACTACAACCTTCAACCCTACAGAAACCGTAAAACCGTGACTACAACCCTAAAACCCCTGAAAACAAAACCAAAAGCCCAAAGCCTACTCCCAGCTTCTCGGCTTGGGAGCCCTCCTTCACTTCCTTTCGCAGGGGTGTGTAGGGTTTTGGGGTTGGGGGTTCGGGGTTTAGGGTTTTTTTTTCAGTGCAATGGTGTCTTTCTGGTTTAGGGTTTAGGGCTCAGGGTTCGGGGTTCCGCATTTAGGGTTTCACTTCCTTTCGTAGGGTGTTTGGGGATTACGGCTTAGGGATACGGTTTATAGGCTTTAGGGTGTAGCGCTGGGGGTTCGGGGATTAGGCCTCAGGGTGGTTCGGGTTTAGGGCTTATTTAGGGTTTCGGATATCGAGTTTAAGTGTTGCTGGTCGTGGGTGTTTCCAGAGTTTGTTCAGCGCTCTTCGGGACCTATCACAGAGTTTTGGGGTGGTCGGGACAGCTTGGAGTTTGACAGGTGGTTTCAGGTTTCGGGGTAGTTTGGGGGGTTTGGGCCTGAAGTGGGTTGAAGTCTACGCTGGATCTTCAGAATCTTGTTTAAAAGGGTTCTGGGGGGTGTCTCACATCTTTCTCTACTTTCCGGGAGGAGGAGTCAACGGCTTAAAGCTCGCTTTAGTAATCTAATAGAGCCCTTTATAGGAACCCTTATAGTACCCTTATAGTAACCCTTTAAAGGAACCCTAAGATACCCTAGGGACTTAGAAAATTAACAACCGAGTGGAATTAACCAAAACTAACCTGTTGTACTTGCTTCGTCCCACGATGCTTCAAGCAGGATTTAGGCTTCTGATTAATACAGAGGCCATGAGAACCGTAGTCCCAAACCCCAAACTCTAAATCCTAAACCTCACACCCCAAGCACTATAGTGACCCTGAACCCTGTTTATGTGCCGCTGTCGCACTCTGGACCCAAGGCTCTCGCCCGAGAGGGTTTCCATCGTTAAGTTGCTCGTCGGCTTTGGGGAACTTGTGTTTCTTCGTGGCATCGTCTTTATTCTTTCTGGGCGGGATGACCTTGGCATCGCTTTTCTTGCCATCCTTGGTTGGCACTTGAAGACGACTTACAAGCTGGGAGAGGTCGCAGGACATACAGGTGTGTGATCATCGATGTCCTAAACCCTAAACCCCTAAACCCTAAACCCCTAAATATCCATAGATCTCTCATTCTCCGGCCCGTCAGTCTCGCTCTCTTGGCGGTTCCACTGACCCGGACGCTGATTCTGGCGTTGCTGATGCTGCTGGCGTCCGATCCGGATGCCACGGTCGCTGCCAAATAGTAATCCTGAAACTCTACAGGCACTAAACCCAGACTTGTTGCAGGGTGTATATACATGCACACATATACATGTATGTATACATGTATGAATGTATGTGCATGTGTATATGCATATTAATGTGTGTATGTACATGTATCATAGACACACACACACACATTTCATTTACATATCCTGCAAGTGTTGTCTTACACGCATCAGCGGGTTTGTGGAGGCTTAACATGGGACAGCTTTACGGAGATTTCGTAGCTTGTTTTTGTAGGGTCTGCTTGTGTTTATATGGCCCTTGTACGGTGCTATCACAATGGGACATGCGCTGCTCAAGATGCTTTGATGAGAATCAGGGCTTGGGGATTCACCACCGGCACAGTACAGTCGTAGTAGCTGCCACAAGGGGGCAGTGGCTAGGACGGATATTTTCGGATCAGGCGACTGTTGTTGTAAGGGCCTACATGCTCCTGACATGCTGCAGGTGGGCCAGAAAGGGTCGCGGAAAAAGGCAGGATGTCGGGAATCTTTGCACACCAAATTAATTTTGGCCCTAAGCAATAACCTCCACCCTGAACCCCACCTTAACCTAACAAACCCTAGGAATCATTAGGGACCCTACAAAAAGTAGGTTTTGGTAGCTAAACCCACTACCCCAACGATAAACCCACTACACGAAAGGCAAACTCCGCATGGGAACCCTCCGCCATCAAAACTATACCTGACGCCACACCCTTGAGGGGCATACGGCTAACCGCATGGCCAAACAAAGACAAAATGTCCAAGGCATAAGGCACAGGGTGAAAAGTATCGGCATTCAGGTATATATAGTTCGGGGACGATTTTGCATCCACCCCCCCCCCAAAAAAAACCAACAAAACCCTAAACCCCAAAACCCTAAGCCCTCAGAAATATTCCTTCCGCAGAGTTTGAACCCAGAATAAAGACTCCTTCGCCACGACGTCGTCAGTGAAGCTAATGCCTAAAGGCTGTGACAGATCCATGGTGATCTCGCGGAACTCCTGTCAAAGCTGATGTTCTCCTATAGTGGTAGTTGTTGGTATTACTATTGAGGTTTGAAGGACACTGCACAGAGTAAGGTTTGCCAAAGCAAGCTCACCCTAAGGGTCCATGTGCCCAAAGAATTCATACTTCGGCCGGCCCGAAAGTGCCTTTCAGGGAAATGCTATGTAGGTACATGGAACCTTATACCGAATGGCCCTACACCCTTATGGTACAAATTTGGGAGTTTCCGAAAATAGGGGACCATCATATAGCACCCTCAATAGTAGGATCCTTATTATTATAATGACCCCAAAATAAGATACCCCTAATTTTCGGAAACTCCCATTTGGGTACATGGACCCGAAGGTCCGTCAAGGCCCCCGCTTTTCCCAAACCAGCACCCTAAACCCGAAACCCCAAACCCCTAAACCCTCAAACCCTAAACCCCAAACCCGGAACCCTAAACCCCAAACCCCTAAACCCTCAACCCCTAAACCCCAAACCCTAAACCCCTAAAACGCAAACCCTAAACCCCTAAACCTTAACTAGGAGCCCCAGCAACCCAAGGAATAAACCGGGCTCCCTTTCTGGTATTGGGTAGTTTTACTGGGCTTTTAAGTAACCAGGGAAAAAAGTATAAACTGTTATTTCATAAGGGTTCCTTTAAGAAAAAAAGTATTAAAGTATGGTACTCCAAAGCCCAGTTTACTTCCCCCAAACTAGGATTCCCAGTAACCAAGGCACAGAATGGACCGAAGACACTACAAAAAGCAAGAAACAAAGCCCTGAGAGACCTAGCAAGTGGGGTATCTTGTAGTAATGGATACAAACCCAAGCTCAAAACTCTGACTATTCAGGCTTCTACTAGCCCAAAGCCTTTAAACCTGAACCCCAAATCTCTAAACCCGAAGAAAACATCGCTGCCTCGGCTGGTGCCGGCCGTTTCTCGCCATCTCCCTGGCCATCACTGCGCTACAGCTCTTTTAAGGGTTTAAGGTTTTCAGGGTTCAGGGTCCGAGGGCTGGGGGATTCAAGGGTGTTGGGCTTATATAGGGTAAAGGGTTTAGGGTTTAGGGTTAAAGGGTTTGGGGGAGTGGTTTAGCGTTTATGGCTGTTCCTTCATGCGCGGGGCTCAGGGTCTATAGGGCGTAGGCTTACGCGGTTGAGGGGCCCTCTAAGGGGTGCGTTGTGCTTTGGGGCTGGCCTTGAAGATGCTACAACCAATAAACCCAAGGTGGTAGAAAGCATATGTGCGTGATTCTCTAGCTATCTAGGGCAGTCTCTGCATCATGTTCCCGACTTGCCAAGGTGTATGGAAGGCTCTTTGAATTCGGGATGCCCTGGTGCTAATCATGAGAACCTGTCGATACTGCGGTCCGTGATTTCCTGAAACTCCCATTTAACAAGACCCGGGGGTTTAAGCTGTAGGGTGTTGCAGCAATGTAGGTCTACGGAGCACACAGAAACCAGAAAAATACTCCTGATATAGCAGTCCTACCTTCTGTTGCATATGTACCTAGGACCCTTTCGGAGAGCATGTGTACTATACAAGTACACACAGACATACGTAGACAAAACATATGTATACAGAAATGAAAGCACGCATGCTTAGCACTACACCACGGGCAACTTTCCTGCCTCTGCCACCACCTGACAGGTTCAAGCTTCAGGTTTCGAGATTCAGGACAAATCGGCAACTTCGGTGGTTTCCCTGAGGGTGCATGTGCTCACATAGTATATACTTAGGCCTTAAAACTTGTCCCATAGGTACATGCGGCCAGGGTATACCCATAATTAAGGAATATAGCTTAAATCATAATATAAAGACCTATATAATTTAAGCCATATTCCTCAATTAAGGGGTATTGGGCTCTCTGGGTACTACAGGGCTTGTGGAGCCTCAGGGTTTGTTGCTTGAGCCCGTTGAGCTCCTGCATGCCAAGTTTGGGATTTAGGGGTTTAGGGGTTTAGGGGTTTAGGGGTGTAGGGGTTTAGGGGTTTAGGGGTTTAGGGGTTTAGGGGTGTAGGGGTGTAGGGGTTTAGGGGTTTAGGGGTTTAGGGGTTTAGGGGTGTAGGGGTTTAGGGTTTTCGGGTTAAGGGTTTGGGGCTTAGAGGGTTTAGGGATTATAGGACTATGGCATGAGCTTTAGGGCTGAGTGCAGGGCTCGATCGGTTCTAGCTCGAGGACTCCCAGAATGCTGGCTTAGGGTTGGAGTATGTCCTAAACCATACCCTAAGGGTCCAAGTACCTAATAATCATATCCTCGCCTAAATATTGAGCTACATAACTACTATCCTAAACCCGAGTACCTAATTATTGGGTCCTTTGGACCCTTAGGGAGGGCTTGACTTATCCATCAGAAATCAAGCTTCGGCGATTGAGGGTTGGGCGTCTAAGGGGTTGAGGGTTTAGGACTCTGGTTGCGTGCTTAGGGTTTTAGGCCATGATGCATCATGCATGGGGCTAAAAATGATGGAAGGTTCGTGACTGCGGAGAAATCGGGCTGCAAGTAATTTCGGCAAGCGTGGTCACATCTAGCCGAGCCTTCGATTCCGCATAACCTCCAGCAAGCGTTAACCCCGAAGCCCTCAATACCAGATGTAGCCGAAGGGCATCCAGAAACTCCAACGAGTGGAAGCCCGTTGGCTAACGAGCTTGTTTCATGAGCTGCAACAGCAAGTTGAAACCGTACGGCGGTTTAGGGGCCATCGGATTTGAGGCAGTCGCGCCGAGTGTCGCCTACTGCACTCCCATGAGTGTTAAGGACTCTACGCGCAGATCTGACCCTCCCACCCGTAAAGCCCCTCTTAAACCCCAACCTCTGTGCAGCAAGACGCGCGTACAAAATTCTACTATAGTACCCAGAGAGCTCAATACCCCTTAATGAAGGAATATGGCTTACAATATATAGGGCTTCATATTATGATTTAAGCTATATTCCTTAGTTAAGGGGTATTGGGCTCTCTGGGTCTCTCCGAAATCCCAAATCTCGAAACTCAAAACGTAGAGACTCAAGGATTACGACCTTTTCTGCGATATTGACTGTCACTGCATTCTTGTCGACAGCTTAAAAGCCTAGCAGTCACAGCGATGCACTTTGTTTCCTTGTCGACTCGATCAATGACAGACTTTTCATGGAAGCATCCTGGTCGCACTTCCCGGTTAAGGTCAATATGCTCCCTGACGCCCCTGCTGATGTAGCCCATCATGCAAGGACCATGCTTGTCTTTATCAACAAGCTTGCGCAGCGGTTCTGAGATCACTGAGATTTCGAACACTTCAAGCAAAGCACCGAGAAAAAACACAACCGCAGTGAGACAAAGGCCCTAAACCCTAACCCAGAGGGTCCAAGTACACAAATAGTAGGGTTTCAGAGACCAAAAACCATTCAGAGTATGGATTTTGGAACCTAAAACCCTACTATTTGGGTACTTGGACCCTCTGGGTAACTTGCCCTAGACCTAGACCTTGTTTGGCCCTGGACCCGGAGCCTCCATCGCGACCCCATTATCAGGGCTTTGCGGTGCGGCAAAGACAGCAGCCACAGTGGTGGCACCGTCTGCTTTCATGGCCTGTTTGCCATGCAGGGCTTCTAGTGTTTTTGGTGTATGCAAGGTTCTTCTCTTCAGCAAACTATAAGCCCTGAACTTGTAGTATTCTTTGCCTAGACCACAGGTATTGTGCCGGTACATCGTCCGTTTAGGTTTCTTACAGCTTCTGAGTTCAGGGTCTGGATGTCCGAGTCTGATTCTGCTCCTGCCTCAATATCGTTTATGTACGTAGATAGACAGATAGAAAGATAAATAGATAGACAGATAGATAGATAGATAGGTAAACAGATGGGTAGATAGGTATATAGATGATAGACAGGTAGATTAGATAGATAGGAAGTGAGCTAGCTAGTAAGATAGACAAACCGATCGACAGACAATTAGAGAGATCGATGGACTGAGTCTTGGTTGATTGACAGACTCACAGACTCACAGAAAGACTGATTGATTGGCTGATTTCTGAATTGACTGATTGGTTGGTTGATTGCTTGATTGGTGGACCGCTTGATTGCTTGCTTGCGTAGTTGCTTAGTTGCATGATTGATTGATTCATTCATTCATCGATCGCGAGACAGAGTGAGAGAGAGAGAGCGAGAGAGAGAGAGAGAGAGATACAGACAGAGAAAGAGAGACAGAGAGAGAGAGAGAGGGAGAGGGAGAGAGAGAGAGCAAGAGAGACATAGAGAGAGAGAGAGAGGGAGAGAGAGGGAGAGAGAGAGAGAGAGGGAGGGAGGGAGAGAGAGAGAGAGAGAGAAAAGTAGTTATGGCCTTGTAAACACAAACCAACTGTTCGTATCAGGCATACGTATATTCACATGAGTCACGGTTTATACAGAGTATTCGCGGATAGAGAGAGAGAGAGAGGAGCGTACGTGACTAGCTCGGAATGTATGTAAATGGTGCAGGCATGCATGTTGGGATCCATGCATGGATCTGTATCTGTGCACACATTGCACGTGTAAGCGACTTGAATGTAAGATATATGCAGCAGAACCCAAGCCCTAAAGCGTGAACCGTGAGCCCTTAACCCAAAGTCGTGATGTGGAAGCGCGAACAATGCGCTTCATTTATAAGGCCTAAGCCTAAGCCCTAAACGTCAGTGCCACCACAGCTCCAGGGTCCAACCCCCACAGGAGTGTTTCCGAAGTTGAGGTGCTCCTTGTGATCATAAGTGGATCTTCTAACTGCGGATCTTTCTTAGTGTTTAGACCAGGGTCTTCGACGCAACTCCCAATGCCTGTCCAGGGCTTTGTGGCTACATAGGCGGGTTGCTCTACATGGGAACAGACGGGGATCAGAAGTCACCTTAAACAACTGCACGCTGTCCAGGTGTGCCCTCAACGCGAATCCGAACATCCCAGAATGCGGGGTATTCACTGACTAGGGATTTCCTGCATATGATTCTGCCTGAATCCTCGCCACGAGATCGCGCGTGTTCGTAAAGGCTTCACCTGTGCCGTCGGAGAGGCACTGAGGCTTCGTAAGCCTACATGAGCAGTTTAAACTTCCATTGCAAAGCCTGCCCATAGGCTTCAACTGCAGCTTTCGGCATGTGGTTAATCAAGGTTAGGAGCGAATTCTGAAGACTTCCCGGGAAGTCTTACTCCAAGCCACGTATAGCTTTGATTGAGTAAGCGCAAAGTGGAGTGTTACACGACTTGACATAACTGAAACTATGGGCTGCCTGAGTTACTGCAAACTACAATCTGGAATCCTACCTGGAAGCAACCAAATGACCCTTCAAATTCAGGACCTCGGATGAGCACCCACGAACCTTCAAGTCACCCACTCTGAACTCCACAAAACGTAGAAAGACTCGATGAACAATACTTCGACGCATCCATCCCCGACAAAAACACAAGCCTCCGAATCCTGAACCAAACCCACGCCTAGAGCCCTAAGCCTGACTAAACCTTAGGGTCGTTTGATTTGTTCCTTGATTTAAAGCTGCAGTCACAAGTTGGCTATTCTTTTTCTATAACTGCAGGGGATAGAAGTACCGCAAACCTTCAAGCAACCTCAAAACACTCTCTACGAACATCCTTTAACAACAAAGACGACGAATAAGAGCCAACATAAGCCCTAACACCACACCATCATGTTTTAACAAACGAAGAAGACGACAAGCCCCTTTTACGCCCTTGCCTGCCAAGGACACAGCGCGCCAGCCGGCCTCGACGCCGAGGCGGGCGGCTTGGGAGCCTCCAAAGCAGATCTGTTTTGGGGGGTGCCTTCATATGGGGGTTTCCGAAAATGGGGGCCCTAATATAGTACCCTAAATACGCAGTAGGATCCTTATTATAAGGACCCCAAAATAAGGTACCCCGAATTGTCGGAAACTCCCATTTTCTACAGGGGCCTTAATAATCAGAACAGAGTTTGGAGGTATATTATACTATAACTATTATACGGAAACCCCAAAATAGTGTAGGTAATTGCTAAGGCCCTAGATTACGGGTCTGATTATAGTTCGTCTTAGTAATTGGTAGAATAAGGTTCCTGCAAGGGTGCTGTAAATGGGTATATCGGTATATACGGGTTGGTCCTACAACGGTTCTATGGCATGGGGTTCTTAACTTCTAATTGGAATATCAGAGCATCTTTTCATTCATAGGAACCCTGTCAGGAGTAGTGTTGCAATGTTGGACTGCAGGATCTAACCGTAATCTAACCGCCCATTATGGGGGATTCGAAGAACCCACAAAGTTGGAATGTTTGCAAGAAAGTTGAAGGCCTAGATGCGTCGGGTTTGTGAAATCGCATGACCCTCTGGACATAGGTTTGGGGCGTGGAGAACACATTTGTCCTGAGCTTTACAATCATTGTTCACGCAGTCCGAGTCCACACCACCCGGAAACCTCGAACCGAACCCTGAAAACAACCCAGGCACCCCTGAGCCCGAATCTCAAATCCCTGCAAACTCTTGCATCCAAGGACCCTAAATCCCTAAACTCTAAACCCTATGGCTCTAAACCCTACAGTAAACCCTAAAACCTACTATAAACCCTAAAGAACCCACATGTTTATTTTTTTAATACACCCCTTTAAGCCCCATAAGCCTTCATTGACGCTTTCGGCTTCCAGAGTCTTGTTGAAGAGGATGCCAAGAGGCTGGGACAAGTCCAGCTCCTTAGGGTTTAGGCTTCCTTTTCAAGGCTCCCTTGGAGGGATCTATAAGGGCTTCTATAGGATTTCTAGAAGGGTTCTCGAAAGGGTTTAGGGTTTAGGGCTTAAGTCTGGGGCTAATGTGGCTTAGGGCTTCGGGTTTAGAGCTTGAGTCTCGGATACGGCTTGGGGTTTATGCTTTAGCGCTTTGTGTTTTAGGGTTTCGGATTTAGTGCTTCGGGTTGTAGGGTTTCGGATTTAGGGCTTCGGGTGTTGGGGTTTCGGATTTAGGGCTTCGGGTTTTAGGGTTTCGGATTCAGGGCTTCGGGTGTTGGGCTTTAGGAGTTTAGGGTTTAGGGCTGAGCACTTGGAGGATTGGAAACCCTAGACACTAAAGCTCAAGCCCTCAACCCCTGACCCTAGAAACACTAAACCCTAGAAAACCCTAGCACACTGTGTAACGGTATAGGTTGTAATCGAGATAAAGAGTTTGGAATTGAAGCCATCTAACTTACCCTAAACCCTAAACCCAATATGGACCCCTATTTAATGCACCCCCAGTCTGTAAGGGCCTGAATATTTGGGGATCCCTATCCTCATCTCGTTTAAGCTAGGGTGTGTCTGCGTATTATTCAGGGTCTAAAGTAGAAGCCAGAAAGTTGGAACATCATCATCCTCATGCCCCTAAGGTAAAATAGAGGGAATCCTAGCACGAATCATCCTAAATCCATGTTCCAACTTTCTGGGCTTCACTATACATCACCCTTGTACCTATACCAAGCTCACTGGCCTTTGCATGAACGGGCGCGTGAATCCAACATGGCGACGAGTGGAATGGAGTGGAATTAAGGAGTTTGGGGGCTTAGGTTATTCAGGAAGCAATCATCCCGATGGACCAAAGTCCTGCATAATCCGTTCAATAGGGAATAGACTGGGATGGATCGTGTGGTAACTCCACTCAACTACGCAAAACATGAACAACCTAGTTGTTGAGAGGGCTGGCCCTTGAAATCCTAACCCAGATTTCTATATCCTAAACTATAAGATCTACGTGATTAGAGCTTGGTTTGAAAGTTAAGTCAACCCTAATGCTGTAGACGCTCCCAATTAAGCGGTCCAAGCTGCCAGCGGAACCTCTCGCATATTCAGCCGCGCCTCGCTGCAGGGACAACAACTCCTAGTTGCTAAACCCAGAACCCTAATGCCTAAGCACCCTGGTTCTATCTCTGCGGCCTGCAACCGAAGCCTTGAACTATAATCTTAAAAATGTTCTTGCCTTAGATCCTAACCCCTAAACTCCTAAACCCTGAACCCCCGACCTTAGATCCCAGCAGCTTGGAGCGAAAATAACGGACAATCAGCCTAAGGCGCACCCCGGTGAAGCTTAAACCGTTGACCCACGCACACACACACGGTCATAACCTACCCCTTTTCCGAATTTCCTAAACTCTGAACCCTTTTGTGTACGTACCCTTTTTATCAGAAAGGATTGGGGGCGGGGGGTAAATATGATTATGTTCACACGCCACAACAGTCCCCTGTCTTTTTCATATGACAGATCCTAGCCATAAAACTAGGCAGCCTACAAAAGAGGCAGGTCACGACCCTCTAGGTAAATCCTGAGCCCGTGACCCAAGCACCGAACCCCCTAGCTGCGAAGCCTAACCTGGACTCCGATAGCCCTTACGTAGAGGATCATAGGGTTGATGATATCCTGCATTACCTTAATGACCCTAAACTATGGGAATTATGGGATATTCCTTATTATGGGTAATGCAGGGTTTAATTCATCAACCGTAGGACTCAGCCTAGCAGGTTACAAATAAAGAGTGTTAAGCTTTAGACCTTAAACTCCAAAACCCTAGTGGTACCACGAACCCCACATCCTTCACTTCCTTACTTCCCCAAAGAAATTCAGAAACGGGGAACTGAAACGTTCAACCTGCCCACAGTCAATTGCTGGTGGAGCATTTTCTCTAGTTCTAAACCAGCAAAAACCCTGAGCCTAGGGAGCATAGTTCTCCACACCCAACCTTTTTCCTGTTCGGGTGCTCACGAAGCAAGTTCCTCAAGTAACCGGACGACAACAGAGGGTAGTATCCGAAAAAACAGAAGACGTCTGAGGTACCTGGACGTAGTGATTCGGGTTTACAGTCTATGGCGTTTAGGATTTGGGACCTATACTTTTGCGGGTTAGTTAGGGTTCGATGCAGGGTGGCTGCCTCGGATCAGGCTTGCTCCTAGAGCTGTTCAAGGTTTATGGGATGTTGCAGGCCTTCATGGTGTCCCGAAAATTAATCTCAGCCATGAGATCCGAATCAGTTAATCTTCACGCGACAATAGATCAGATCAAAGCTCATGGACATCAAGAACACCCAAACCATCCGTACGACTCGAGGCGTGCGAACAAAGTGAAGAGCATCTTCATCACTCAATTCTCAACCCCTTGCCCTTAAGCCGAAAAACAAACTCTAAGTCAGGTCCTCTTTAAGCCTAAACCCATTGCCCTGAAGCCCAGCAGAAACCCCAAACCATTAACCCTGACCCCCAACAGAAACCCTAAAACGACCTCCAGTCCCAGACCCTGAAGCGTTGAATGCCATAAAGCGTCATGAGAAGATATCACTACCTTCAGTCCCCTTTAATTCCCTCATAAAACACCTGCAAAAACACTTTCGATCGTTCCGACACACCTCATTAGTTAATGGCCTGAATTATAGATTTCGCACCACAAACCTGACTCAAACCCTTGTAGGCACGACGAAATAACACACAACTGTCGATACTCCGAGCCTCCTCCTCTTCCCTCGCGACAGCGGCCGCGCGCTCTCGCAGCATCGCTGCGGCATCGGCGGCAGTGCTGGGTGTCTTGACCTGCGTGATTAATTATCCTAACTGTATTGCAAATACTACTACTACTACTACTACTACTACTGCTACTACTACTACTACGACTACTGCCACTACTACTACTACCACTACCAGCACCACGACGACGACAACTATGACTATCATTACTACGACGACGACCACCGCCAAAACCACCACGACAGAAACGACGACGAATACTAAGCGCAACGACGACGACAACAACACTAACGATAACAACAAGAAACCAGTTTAATACCACTACGAACAACAACAGCAACAACAACAACCAAAACTTCGGTTTAGGGGTTAGGGTTTAGGGTTTAGGACCAAAACAATAGCAATAACACCAAGGTTGAACCGGACGATGGGTCGGGTCCCGGCTTCCTTTGTCGCTGTCCCCTTAACATCTGGGCCGTACTTATAATAGCATTTTATTGCCGTAGAGAGGTGTTCTTGTACAGAGACTGCAAAAGGGTACCACTACTAGGAGCCCTGAATTCGGGTGTTTTGTCGTTCTGGGAACATCCTCCAGGTCGCGTCTTCGGGTGTTATAAAGATGTAAGCCCGGCAGTGTTCAGGGCTTTGAAACCTGTGAGCTTTACGCTTCGAGTCTGGAGAACTAGACGTCAACCCTGAGCCACTTTGGAGCTTTCTGGCTTCAGGCCTCGGTCGCTGGCACTGCGGCAGGCTGGAACATCATCCTAGGCTCAGCGTTGCGAGCATCAGGCTTGACTTTGGAATTTCGGGGTTCAGGGACTTATATAGGCTTAGTTGCTGAGCCCCAAAAAGTGTACACTTTTAGTTGTTTTTTAAGTGGGTAATATTATCCCAAAAAGTGTAAAGTGTATCCACTCAGCTACTAGGTAGGATCTCCTCTAACATGAATCCAAGTCCTGCCGCTCTCGAACAGCAGCAACCAAAACATAGAAGCAACACCTGGATATAGTTCAAAATGCAAGCTAACCCTGCAACAAACTCCAGAAGGCATGCGCGGCCCAAATCCCTAAAGCCTCAAACTCGAAACAACCCTATTGCTAAATCACCGACATGTATTGGTATAGACATTTTCACATAGATATAGATATAGATGTAGATTTAGATGTAGATGTAGATGTAGAGATAGATCAGTTACATATACAGACGCAGGAAATGTTTGTATAGATGTATATCGTATGTATCATGCATGTATATGGTATGTACTAATAAGGAAACAAAATCAACATTCATCAAACACAAAACAAATAAACGACATATTAGATAATTAACTAAAAGCAGACGTAATGAACAAGCAGATATCTATGTATATACAGGTGTATATATAGGTATATTATACACTTCTTTGTTAATCTGCTTTAGAATAATATGTACTTGTGTATACAAATACACACATCCGTATACGGTTAGCATGTGTAGCACCCAGCTACGTACAATTCCAAAAGAGCGGTGAACACGCCCATCTGTTTATCGCTCTATCTATCTGTCTATCGAACTATCTATCTGTGTTTATATAAATATGTATATATATATATATATTTCTGTCTCTCTCTCTCTCTCGTTCTCTCTGTCTATCTAGTTATACTATACACGTACACATGACACTGCCTGAGTGCCTTCCTCTCTAATTCGAAGACTCAGTCAAAGCCAGGCTGCGACTGGCCGAGGCAGCCTTCGGCTTTGAGGGCCTGGCGCCGAAGGCGCCACGAAGGCTCGGGCACTTCGATGTCAATTTAATTATAGGGCTTAGGGTTTAAGGTTTTGGGCTTAGAGCTTAGGGTTTCGGGTTTAGGGCTTAGGGTTTCGGGCTTAGGGTTTTGGGCTTAGGGTTTTAGCCTTGGTTTAGGGCTTAGGGTTTAGGGCTTAGGGTTCAGGGCTTAGGGTTTAGGGCTTAGGGCGTCTCGCCGCGCAGCGGCAGTATTTTCCTTGTAGGATGGCGCCCCTACACTCCCAGGGGTGTGAGGGGGCGGCATGTCCACCTCTAGACACAAGGCTGCAATCTTCTGAGAAAACAATTACAAATTGGTTTCTGTTTCTTTCCCCCCCCCCGCTGTGAGCTTACACAGGCTACCACCCAAAATGTTACTTTTTAGGGTTTAGGGCTGGCGCCCTCAATTCCCACCTCTGCCTTGGTCGCGGGGGAGGGGTTCAGGGGGGGCCAGGGGAGGGGGGGCCAGGGGGGGCCATGGGGGGTTCAGGGGAGGTCAGGGGGCTGGGAGGGTCTCTGGGCCCCTTTTCTAGGGGGCAAAAGGAAATGCCCACCAAAGGCTTTTATTGTCGGGTTTAGGGGATTCTAATCTCTTGAGAACACAGGTGGCCCAATGGCATGGCTCAGCCTTAGGTCAATGCCAAAGGGTGGGTACAGCGTATGGCATGGGTGGGAATTTAGGACTTAGGGTTTAGGGTATAGGGTTTTGTGTTTTGTGTTTTGGGTTTGGGGTTTTGGGTTTTAGGGCTGATGGTTTTGGGTTTAGGGCTTTGGGCTTAGGGTTTTGGATTTAGGGTTTAGGGTTTAGGGCTTAGGGTTTAGGGATTAGGGTTTAGGTTTAGGGTTTAGGGTTTGGGGTTTAGGGTTTGGGGTTTAGGGCTTGAGGTTTAGGGTTTAGGGTTCGAGGTCTGTATGGTGTCTTAGGGGCTGTATGTCTGAGCTTTTTCTGTAGGATTGGGGGTTCAAGTTCAAGGCTTAAGGCTTTCGTTTGGGGCTTGTGGGCTCATATGAGCCTTTGGTCAACCGGCCTAAAGCCGAGCCTTTTTATAAAGGGTGTCAGAACGGCCTCATTGGTCGTCAGGTCATGGTCTAAGTTACGAGGATGAATGCGCGAAGCAAATAGATATCTTTCCCTGGTAGCTTCAATGCAGCTGTTGCTGCTGCTGCACGAATTCCTGCCCTGCCTACGTTCACTGAGCACCAAGAGGGTCCAAATATACTGCTATTATGGCATCAGAACCCAAAACCATAATAAGCACGGTTTTGTGGGCCTCCCTAATTCCATAATGGTAGTTGTTTGTGGCTTTCTGGGGCAATGGGTCTTGCTGACCTCGCCGCAATGTTGCTGTGAGGATCCCCAACCGCGTCTTGACCCTGATGCTGCTGTGAGCCCCAATTCTGCTGTGAGCCCCAATTGTCCTGACTCTGGCCGCGACCTCGGCGATTGGAGCCCGATCGTTGGCGACGACCCTGCTGCTGTGACCCTTTTGGCCCTGAGTCCAGATTTGGTCGTGCTGCTGACCCTGGTTCCAGTAGTACTAGTTGATGCTGTTGGGGTCATCGTAGTTGTTCTGGGCCGAGCTGTCGTCTTGACCCCCTCGGCCGTGAGCTCGGGAGCCTGTGCCATCTCCTCCGTCTCGGCCGCCTCCGGCTCCGCTGCTGGCGCCGGCTCCCCAGGCTCACCATCCGCCACCACCCCGGACTTGAGGGACGCCGCCCATCCTGGTGACTTTCTGCAGCCAATAGAGAGGCGAAATGCAGAAGATGTTCTTCAATCTTTTAATATAGGGGCCTTAATAAGTAGAATATGGTTCTGGGGCCCATTATACTATAAGTATAAGAAGAAACCCCCAAATAGTATATGTAACTATCAAGCCCCCCCCCCCATTTTACCTCGAACCCGGAAGCCCTGAACCCGCCTGAAGCCCTTAACCCGAAACACTTTAAACCCCTAATCGCTAATCTCCGAGAGCCCTATACACCCTGAACACTCCTGCTCAAAAAGACAAGCAACAGAAACATGCAGGCCCCAATAATTTCAGTAAGGCTAAAGGGTATTTGATATGCTACAAGTGTCAGGAACCTTAAGGAATACTATTGGCAATTACTTAGGGCCCCGAATTAACTCATCGTGGAAACAGAACTACCTCTAAGGTTCTTGATCTGGTCATAAAAACCCTCAGGGCAGCCACACGGTTAAGGGCCTAAGATGCCAGCTAAGTCCCAGACCGAGTAGAAAGTTTGGATCACTAAAGCTCGGCCGTATTGAGGCTTAAGGAGCCACCATATTGCAGCCGTCCCAAACCCCGAAACCCTAAACCCTCGGAGCACTCCTAGTTTGGGACCCTGTACTACTACAGGATACTTTATAGGAACTCCCTTTGGAGATCTATTTTCTAGTTCCTCCCGAGGTTCTGGGATTAGAAACCCTAAACCCTCAACCAACAACCCGACACCCTACACCCTCAAAGCCCTAAACCCTAAACCCTCAATAAACCCTCAACCCCCAACCGAACCGTCAACCCACAAGCCGACACCCTAAACCCTAAACCGTAAGCCCGAGACCCTCAACCCTACTGTAGGAGCCCCTCGTGTTAGAGCTGCCTCGAGCTTCTATGGGAATCCCCCTGAAGGAGCCCTTAGGGACACCATAATCAACCCGAAAAACCCTATAAACCCTAAACCCTGTGAGCCCTACACCCAAAACTCTTTAAACCCTAAACCCTATATTCAACCCTAAACCCTATGAACCCTAAGACCCTAAACCCCAATTCTTAGAGCTGCCTCGAGCTTCTTCTCCAGCTCTTGGACATCCCGGAGCTCCTCCCCGGCGAGGCCCAGAACCTGTGAGCTTAGGGGTAGGGTTTAGGGTTTAGAGTATAGGGTTTAGGGTTTAGGGTTTAGCTGGGGTTTACGGTGCATACGTCTTCAACAATGCTTGGAACGAAACTTGGGTTTAGGGACTTCGGTGTACGTGTATCTCTTCCTCGGGGTAGAAGCCGACAGCCCCGCAGACTCTTACACGCTGAAGACCAAGCCCCCGAACCACGAAAACCTGAAACCCCAAAGCCAAAAGCCTTGACAATCCCTCCAAAACATCCCCACATATCGAGACTTCAAGATATTCGGTATTTAAGACCCCTGCCCAATGAGAACCCGGAAAAATCTCAAAGACACCTACTATGTAGAGGCCTTGATCATAGCGGCTTTTGGACCCTCAATGCCCTCTAACCCTGACAAAACCCATGTTGGAGCTCCTCTCAAACCCATTTCAGCTCTCCAGACTTTGCAGAAACGCCGTAAAATCCTACAGGCGACCATCCGGATATGACCCAAAACACTAAACTCCCCATAAACCCCCAAACCTTCAACCCTAAACCCCTAAACCCCCTAACCCTAAACCCCTAACCCCTAAACCCTTAAACCCTAAACTCCCTATCGACCCGAAACTCGAAACCGGCTGCAGCGCAGCCTCCCAGCCCGGGCCGATGCCGAGACGCGCCGCCTGTCTGAGCCAGCGGCTCGGGGAACGAGGGTTCTCTGAAGGGTTTAGGGTTTTTTTTGGGGGCTTTACGGGTTTTAGGGGCTTTAGGGTTTTAGGGTTTTAGGGTTTAAGATTTAATTTAGGGTCCAAATGCACAAATAGTGGGATTTCAGGGTCCAAAAACCATTCAGAGTATTGATTTTGGAGCCGAAAACCCTCCTATTTGGGTACTTGAACCCTCTGGGGTTCAGAGGTCTTGGGGGTGTAGGTTTGGGGTTTCAATATTGGTGCTTCAGTGTTTTTTAGAGATTTTGGGGTTGCAGGGCTTGGGGTTAGAGTAACGGTTTGGGTCCTAGGGTTTAGGCATGTCTAGGCAGTATACAGGGATTGGGGTTCAAGGTTTCGGGACTAGGGTTTAGGGATCGTTTCTTTAAGGTTTAGCGAGTAGGTTTTAGGAGTATCTGGGCTTAGGGGCTTGAGTTGTTGCGGTCCGGTTTCGTTACGGTTTTCTTTGTAGATTTTAAAGTTTTGGTGTTGAAGATTTGGGATATGCATTGACTTCGGCTGAAGACTTAGGATTTAGGGTTTGGTGACTGGGGACCTTGTCAGAGGCAAGACTCTTGGCATAGAAACCAACTTTGTGGGGTGCCTATATCTGAATGTAGGCATCTGATGAAGAACCCCCTTTCTCTAATGGCCTTACTGATGATAGTCCTTACTCAGGCAGAGGAGTTTATCAATCAGGGCTTCGCATAAGCCCTCACAAGTAGTTAAGTAGTTGTTGCAAGCAACTCCTTGGACCATCACTGCAGAAACCAAAGCAGCATCCTATGACATCACAGTACTGTACTGTACTTGCGTCCAGGACAGTAAACCCTAAACACTCAATCTGCTGCTAAGCCCGGACACCTAAGCCAAAACTTGCAAAGCTCGACTGCCCATAACAGTCGACTGTAAAACTCTCGAGCCATGAACGGCAATCAAGTTTGGTTGACAAAGGAAGTGTAAAACAAAGCCATCAGTAACACATTACCGCGCTGAGTTATAGCTGCCTTGAGTGTCGATCCTGCTCCCTCTGGCTTCACCCGCAAGTCATACCCACCCCACGACGAAGCCGCATATCATTCTTGTAAGCAGGCGAGCCAACATCACCACCCTCTCTTGTAACGTTCTTTCCAGCCCGACCCAACACCTAACAGGACATACTTCCTTATGGAATTCCCTTGCAGAGCTTTGGGTCACAATATGACCCGAGTTCTTTGTGGAATCCTGTCTGAAATCTTAGCAAAGCCAAATTTCTCACAATAGTATGTTCTTGGACCCTAGAACGCCTACATATAGGAAGCCCTGCAAGCCGTAAGTATACCATACACCAACATGCACCCCTAGGGTGTAGCAGTGTAATGTAGGGGCCTTTCAACAGGGTTTCGGGGGTTCCTGATTATAATTATGGTATAATGGGCTCCAAAACCCTATTCTAATGATTAAGGCCCCTGTATTAGCTCACGTGAAGTCCCGGGAGTCGGACCTGGGAACCTGGTTTCACGCTCTTCACCACGAGGCTGGGGTACCACACGATGCCCAAAGGCTGCGACCTAAGTTGGAGTGTGGGAGTTTAGGGTAATTGGGTTTACGATGCAGGGTTTAGGATCTACGCTTTAAGTTTAGGAGGGTGGCTACGTTTTTGTCTTTGCGAAGGTCTTGTCTTGTGCCCTGTACGGTTTTCTGGTAGAACTGCTGAAGGGTCGAAGGGTTGACAAAATGTCAAGAACTGAACACTAACGATGGGGATTTCTGGTGCTACCTCCGCGTATAGATTCCTGGAGCCCTGGGTGGCGCACGGAAGGCAGTAGCAATTCAGAGTTCAGGCTGACGCGGCAATACAGACGATCACCCCACACACACACAAACACACACACACACAACAAAAAAACACAAACACCCACCCACCCACCCACCCACCCACCCACAACCCTTACATGATGACCCTCAACCGGATCCTGCAATCCGAAACCCTAAACCCTAAAGTTTTTGGTCCCAAGAGCCTCAACACAT
>BGNK01000182.1:213717-271372 GCA_003297005.1 Symbiodinium sp. clade A Y106
CCCAGAGACCCAGAGACGCAGAGACGCAGAGACACAGAGACACAGAGACACACACCCACACAGACATTTACAAGCACACAAAAACCCAAACATAAAACAAGACAAGACAACACACACAAGCAAACAACAAACCAAACAAACAAACAACCAAACAAACATGCAAACGCACGAACGATCAAACACAAACACACAAACACACACACACACACACCCCTACCTACACACACACACACACCCACACACCCACGCGCACACACACACACACCCACACACCTACCTCTAATTACTGAATCATGCACGATAGACACCCATCTACCCCGTCAAAAAAAAGGCGGGGAAAGCCTGGAGCTGGATCGTGGAGCAGGGGATTGAAGGTTTGTGGCTGCCTGAAAAGGCATAATATTTAGGGGTTTAAGGGTGTAGGGTTTAGGGAAAGGCATAAGAATACACCAGCCAGAATCATGATCGTATACCCTGAACCCTGATCAACCTCTACAACCCGTTTAAGCCTCAACCCAGATCCGACATGAAACTTAAACTCCCATCTGTGAGCCCTAATCCCTGTAGGGACGGTCGGATTCTGCCGTTCCGGACTTTGATCCAGAGAGCCCAATACCCCTGAATTAAGGAATATGGCTTAAATTATATAGGGCTTCATATTATGATTTAAGCTATATTCCTAAAGTAAGGGGTATTGGGCTCTCTGGGGAGAATGGCCAAGCGTGCGGGGACTCCCGACTCCGGACCGGCAACTCGGGCCCAGGCAAGTCGAGCTCAATGTCGGTTGGTGGCGGCACCACCATGGGAACGTTGGGGTCGCCTGGATCAGAAAAATGGTCTGGGGCTCCTTACAAAGGGATCTATAGGGCTCCTTAAAGGGATCTGTAGGGCTCCTTAAAAAGGGTTTAGGGTTTAGGGTTTAGGATCGTCTGAATCAGGAACCCTTTTAGGGATCAGGGTCGATTTAGGATTAGGGTTTAGGGGAGTTGTTTAGGATTAGGGTTTAGGGGAGTTGATGGCTTTGTGGGCGTAACCTGGGGGCTCAGCAAAACTATGGTTCCCTAAGGGTCCAAGTGCTCAATATTATAGGACTCCTGGGCCCTTTTTAACCATAAGTCAGGATTACTTGGCCCCTTAAGGGTTGAGGGGCCCAGGACCCATTGAAAAGCCTAACCCCCCAAACTCCAAAACACTGGAAACTTCAAGGCTTAGCAAATTCTAAAACACCACGAAACAGCCTAGGGTTTAGGGGTTTAGGGTTAAAGCCACCTGTGAGAAATTGTAGAAACCCACCAGAAACCTCATCGAGTTCCAGGACAACACGATCGGAACAAACCCAAACCCTTAACCTTGAACCCTAAGCCCCACAACCCTAAACCCCAACCCTAAACCCTAAACTCTAAACCCTAAACTCTAAACTCTAACCCTAAATTCTAAACCGAAATACTATGGTATGGACCTGTAACCGTGACAGGGCTCCAGGAGCAAGCAAGGGCTAACCTTATCAGGATCACTATCTTTATGCATTGGTTTTTTAACTTGTTTACGTTTATTGCTTTATTCTTCAAGTTTTTGCTCAATGAGTTCTAACTTTTCTAATCATCTTCGCCGGACATATATAAAAGTTTTAGATTAAAACTTTTATAAAAATTTGATGAAAGATGCGTTCAGAAATCCTTATAAGGACATAGTTTTTGTTTATAACCCTTCGTGCTATTTAAGCATCTCCTACATAATTTGTTGTAGTCTTGGTTATTGTTTAAACTACGAAAGCATTGTACATCATGACATAGAAATTGCTGAAACACAACATTAAGCTGAAAATCTTATGGTATAAGCAACCGAGCAATAGTTACAAGGTGGATTATAAAAAATTGATAGAGAATAGATGACGAAGACTTCAACAAGCAGACACAAAAGAAACTGTGGAACATCAGCGTCCGAATGTTGGAGAAACCCCATAACACAAGTCAGCGAAGTAGCACCTTGACTTCATTGAAGGAGGCGTGTTATTATCAAGACATTTACGGTGGGAAGGTCTCTACAATAAGCGATTGTCAGACAGAACTTAACGAAGTGGATGAAGACGAATTTGAAGCAAAGGAGACGGAATGAACGAAATATTATGTGTTAAGTGTGTCGGAGAAGAAGACTTTATTAAACGGGTTTATGCATATCAAGGAGTTGTTATTACAATATCATAATTTTAGGATGTATGAAGCATACAAGACAGTAACCGAAAATAACATTAAGGTATATAGTGTTAAGACAGATTGCTTTACTATACACGAAGACGATGTGGATAAGGTGTATGGATACAGATTTTGTCGTGTATGGAGAGAGACTGCTTAAATTTGGAACTGTCATAGGCGATTGGAGACTGGAAGAAAAAACAATTACACTGCCTACGCAGTTATACACATACAAGTTTAACGAAGTGCCGAGAATCCCGAAAATAAGTAATATCAAAGCAGAAGTTGAGGACGAATGGGACACCAAAACAATCTGCGAAAAAATTATGTTAAGAAACCCCGTGATAATTCGTGGAAAATTTCCAGGAACGGGGAAGAGTTATATAGGCGAGTATTTCCAAAAAATGGGTAAGAATGCTTCGTTTGTAGTGCCAACCAGTAGACTTTTACAAGAGACAACTTATAACAAGTTTTTCAACATTGCTGTTCATGAAGATTTAGGAGAAAAGTTGCCAGCGTTTGATTATTCCCCAAAAAAGGTGGTGGTGTTTGACGAGGTTTATATGTCAAATCTGTATGTATTGGATAAGGTCAGACGGTTCATTAAAGAAAATCCTGATATTATCGTTATTGGGACGGGCGATGTTAAGCAGTTACAAGGGGTTGAAGTTATGACAAACTGCCAGAACCCAGCAGTTTATATAGACAACTGTATAGATATAGTATTTAGATACAATATATTCGTAACGGTTTGTACAAGAGTAGGAGCGAAGGACAGCGAAGAAGGAGACAGAAACAGGGAAATCATTAATAATATGTATAATGACTTTTGGGAAAACAAGTTGCCCATTCAAGACATTATACCGAAATATTTTGAAACGACTGACGACATAATGGCATCAGAGCATAACATCGCCTATACCAACATAAGATGCCGAAATGTAGCAAATGAGATTAGAAACAAGTTAAACAAGAAAGACAAATACGAAGTCGGAGAAATACTCATTGCCAGAAAATGGTTTAAAAACCAAGGGCAAATGTAAATCTGCGGTATAGAATTACGAGCATAGAACGCGATGAACTCGGAGCGCAAATAACATTACAGAACATAGCGAATGCTGATGATAAGTTTATGCTGCTTGAAGCGGTTGTGGGTAATAACTTTATTTATTCATACTGTGCCACCTGTCATTCAAGTCAGGGAGCGAGTGTAAAGGGGAGTATAACTATACATGAATACAACTTACCAATAGCAAGCAGGGAGTGGGTTTGGACGAGTATTATTCGCTGTGTTGATTTTAGAAAAGTCAGGTTCTACAACAATCCAAGTTTTGATAAACAAATGGATAAAACGATGATAATGAGATACTTTAAAAACAAGGTGGAGAATTACAAACTACAAGACAGGAAAGCAGGGAGAGAAATAAACGAGGAGGAATACATAACCCCTGAATGGTGCTTGAAAATGTTTAAAAGCAGGTGCGAGAAATGTAATACAGCATTCAATTGTGAAACCAAGCAAGGCAAGTTATGTAGCAACTTTACAGCACAGCGATTATGCAATGATTACGGACATCATTTAGACAATTGTTGTCCTTATTGCTTTTAATGTCAGTGTCCATTAAATAATAGATATTTCTAGTACCATTTATATGAGTTCAAACAAACAAAAATCACTAATGATATATATTATGGCCGCTCGGGATTTGGGAGTAGGGCAACTACTTTGAAAGATGCCCGAGAGAAGGATGAAAGTATTACGAAAGAAGATGTAGAGGAGTTTTTGGGCAAAATGTTGACGAAAAGCGCGAAGCCCCGTGGCGAGAATAGTTTTGTAGCACCTCATGCCCATTTTGAAAATCAGGTGGATTTATTCTTTATTAGTAACAAGGATTTAGAACGACAAGAATTAGAATAGGATTAGTTTTAATTGATATTTTTTAGTAAATATGCTACTGTTATACCCATCAAGAGTAAAGAACCACCAGATGTTTTGGCGGGAATCATGGAAGGACTACAAAAAATGGGTGCTAAACCGAAGATGTTTTACAGTGATGAAGAAGGGAGCTTGTATAGCAAAACGGTTATAGAATATTTAGAAGTTGAGAAAGTTGAGATACACAGAACGCGAGGACATCCAGCTTTCTCTGAGCGCAAGAACATATAAAGATATGCTGCTTAAGCGGGTTGAAGCAGATGAAAAAAGTAAGGAAAATATACAGTGGATAGATTACAATTTAGAGATAGTACTGACATATAATAATAAATTGGTTTCGTCAGTGACAAAAATGACACCATTAGAAGCGCGCAAAAAGAAAAATGAATTTGAAGTTAAATTGAATGTATCTTTGCAGGCAAAGCGTAATAGAACATACCCAGACATAGAGGTACGCGATAATGTTAAAATAATGCGTAAAAAAGGCATTAGTGAAAAGGAACGCACTTCGCATTGGGTTAAAGGCCCCCCAAGCAGTAAAGCGTATAGATAAAAAGTTAGGTCAAAACTATTACTATTTGGACGCGTCAGCAGATGCCTCGCGAGGCTCGCAGGCTCGCGACAATGATAATAAGGGGTATTTATGCCATGAATTGTTGCAGGTGCAAAAAACTAAACAAAACAGGTTTTCAAAAACAAAGGTGCTTATGAAGATTTCTAATGTTTTTGTTGTTTTTTCGTGTTTTGTGTTGCTTTGTGCTGGGCTTTGCTATGCGTTTTAGTATGTGTCGGTTTTTTTGGTTGTTTGTATCCTAAACCAAAAACCCTACATCAGCATGTTGTATTTATGTTTTTAGGTGTTTTTTATTTGTTTTATTATATATTTTTATAACTGCTGCTAAAACCCTAAATCCCCTCCTAAAAACCCTAAACCCGAGAGGCTGGACACACCCGTGTCTGGGAGCTCGCTGAGGGCAGTGTCTTTGATGAAGATCATGACCTGACCTGGTGTTCAGTCGCGTTTTTTAGGATAGGTTAGGGTTTAGGGGTTTAGGGTTGCTGGGGTGAGTCACTGCCAAAACTGCGTCTCAAATCTGCTGGCACATCACACTGCCGAACTAGGCTCAAATCTGCTGGCATGTCGCACTGCTGGTGTCAAATCTGCTGGTACATCACGCTGGCGCCTATTTTCTATTGGATGCTCTCATGTCGTGCGTGCATAGTAGTGCAGGACTCTAAAAGCAAGGCATCGGTGACACAACACTTCCGAGGCTTCTTGCTCGGACTGACTGCTCTGCGAAGTGCTAGACCTGCTGCGCTTCGTCAACGAAACCAACGTCTCTTCTTGATAAGGTCACGAATGCCGTTCAACTCCTTCTGCATCTCGGTCTGCCGCTCCTCCAAGCTCTGCTGGCCATCGCGGACGATCTGCAAACCCTTCTGCACAATTGCAAAGTTCTTGTCTACTTCGCAAATGTCCTTTTGCAGGGTCTTCTCCACGTCGGTAAGGCTCTTGTGCGAAGAAACGATGATGTTTGCCAACCAGCCTGCGCCAGCAATAATTGCTTTCTCCACGTTGGGGTCTAGCTCGAACTGGCGCGGAATTCGAGACTTCGCTGTGTGCGGGAAAACCAACCTCATCAAACATCAGCTTCCTAGCCGAATGAAACAAAACCGGCGGAACACAAAATTCTCAATTGCCGCCGTGCCTCCAACGAAGCATGGCAGAGACCATACACAAAGACAGAGTATGGCCCACGCCGCCACACCGCGCAAGCGCCGAGACATGGCAGTGTAGGGCAGCTTCCTGTTCAAATTTTCAGCCAAACTGCTGCCAAGCACACAATGACCAAACACTTCACACACGGGCGCTGCACCTCACGCATGCCAAATAGCAGGCAAACAAGCAAGGCTCACCGTCTCGTGTTGATGTCGTCGACGCAAACCAGCCATATCGGGAACAGCGCGGGGTTGTTTCAGAAGTTGCGTCCCAGTTTGCCTTTTTGGAAATCATTTCGGGTATGTCTTTGGGTTGCATTTTCGGGCTATGTGCATGTAGAAAATTTTTTGGATGGATGTCTTGAAAATATGTGGCCAGAGTCTAAAGAGTTTCGGGTTGAAGAAAAACTGACCATAAACATTCCCGAAGCTTTGTGTCTTGGTGTTTTGAAGGGTTGAAATCTTAGGCGGGTTGAAAAATGGTGTGAAAGTGTAGGGTGGGGTATAGGATGTGTGGTGTGGGGTTAGCCAGTGCTTCGGATTTCAATGGATTATTGTGTGGGATTTGGGCGGTGCTTCGGATCTTGTTTTGTGCTTTTGGGTTTGGGTGGTTGCTTTGGTTTTGGGTTTGTGTTTGGATTATTGTTTGGGTTTGGGGGATTGCTTTGATTTGTGGTTGTGTTATGGATTATTGTATTTGTTTTGGGAGGTGCTTTGTGTATTGGTGTTTTGAAGTGTTGAATTCGTAGGCGGGTTGAGAAATGGGATGAAAGTGTAGGGTGGGGTATAGGATGTGAGGTGTGGGGTTAGCCCTTGCTTGCTCCAGGAGGGGTGGGTGCTCTTGCCTCGAGAAGTCCGACGGAAACCCAAAGCCCGGTGACGGGGGGTTAGGGTTTAAAGGTTTAAAGGTTTAGGGTTTAAAGGTTTAGGGTTTAGGGCTTGGGGTTTAAAGGTTTAGGGTTTAGGGTTTAAAGGTTTAGGGTTCAGGAGTTAGGGTTTAAAGGATTAGTATAGGGGCCTTAATAATAATTGGAATAGGGCTCCGTTTCTAGATTCCTTTTAAAGGGGTCTATAGGGATTACTATAAGGGATACAATAAGGGATTTAGGGATATAGGGGCCGTAATAATTATTTAAAATAGGGATTTGGGGTACATGATACTGTAATTATAGTAAGGACCCCCCAAGATAGTATTGGTTGTAAAGGCCCCTATTGTAGGGTTTAAAGGTTTAGGATTTACCCCAAGGGTCCAAGTACCTAACGATCATATACTCTCCAAAATACTAACCTACATAGCTACTATCCTAAAACCGAACACCTGATCATTGGGTCCTTTGGACCCTTCAGGTTAGGGGACTTCCAAGTTTGGGTGTTGGGTGTAGGGTTTAAGCAGCAGGCAGCACCTACACTGGACCTACACTGTCTACAGTCGAAACGCCACAGAGCAACTATGCTGGAGGCGATCGCGTTTAGCAAAAAACAAGTGTTGCCAAAACTCGGTACAGGAACAGACCCCCTAGAAATGACACATCTGGAAAGACCCAGCAACCCAAAACCCTGGAATACCCACAAGCCGCATGCCTTCAAGGCAAGTCTGCAAATGCAAAAAAGCCCAACCCCAAACCCAAGCCCCTGAAACCCAAATCCCAGAGCCTAACAGACTATACACATTCTAAAATTCTAAAACTTCAAGCATATCAAACCCTACCGAACCCTAAACCCTAAATATCTCCCAGAGCTCCGAACCCCAAATCTACACAACCGAGCCGCGAGGAGGGGGACGCGGCTCCTCCTTCTTGACAGCTGCCACCACCTCCTGCTCCTGAAAAACCACAAACATAAATGTGAAGGTTTGGGGTTGAGGGCTGGAGGTTTCATAGGCTGCCTTTAGGGTTCTAGGGCTTCGGGCTTGGGGATATGGGGCTCAGGGTCAGGGTTGCAAGTGCTGCGGTTCCCTCAAGCCGATTAGTTGAGGGATCCAGTGACTTAGGAACTATCATACAAGCAGGGCTACGACCAGAATATCCACAACTAGTGCACCTACAACCCGTATTCTAAACTGGTGACTACTGTCCCCAGACCTGTCAAGTAGGAAAATCCTGTATAGCCCCTGTAACCTGCTGACACATCCTTCAACCCACCCGATGTTGAAGCCGGCCTAAAAACGCTAGGTAGCGGATTGGAGTTCAGGGCTGGGGTTTAGTTTCCGCCTTTCTGCAGTGTCATTCACAAGAGCTTACAGTTACAGACGGATTCCCAGGCGAAAGCTGTCCTTGTGATTGTAGGTGTATACAACTATGTGCGTATGTATGTACATGTGTATTTATATATATATATATATATATATATATCATACTATTTTCAAGCCACACTGGTATTCCCAACTGTGCCAGTGGTCAAGGCAATATCGCTACTCCTACTCGCAATGACGCGACTAGAGCCAACAGCAGCCAGAATGATGCCAAAGACAGAAAGATGCAGAAAGCTGAAACTGACCGTGAGCTGCGTGAGCCACTGATAAGCCAAAGCACCAATATGTGGAACCCTTTAAAACTTAATCCCCAAACCCCGCCGGAACCCTAATGCAGCCGAGCCAAGTGGCTTCTTCTGGGACGTGCCTCGCATCTCAAGGAAACCAGCTTCTGGCTTAGGAGCGTTATGATCGCAAGGATTACGGTTTTGGGGCTGACAAGATTTGGAGGATGTACGAGTCGGGCTTCTAGTCTTATCAATACAGCCCCTTTTCTTTACGAACCATACTCGCAGGATTCCAAAAACAAGTCGCTAGTCACAAGTCACTGGTGGTACTTTAGGGTTTAAGGCTTAGCTATAGACTATAGTCTCCACTGTAGTTCCCTGTTGGGGATATGTTGTAGTATCCTAACTTTCAAAAAAATGCAAACGTTTAACCGTTTGTTAAAGTTAGGAGAAGGCATCCCCAAAAAAGAACTACAACGGAGACTACCGTAAACCCTAAACCCCTAAAGCTTAAACCCTAAACACCCTCAACCCCCAAACCCCTCAACCCCTAAACCCTCAACCCCTAAGCCCTCAACCCCTGAACCCCTGAACCCCTAAACCCTCGACCCCTAAACCCCTGAACCCTAAGCCCTAAGCCCTTGGGTCCATGTAGGCGCCGCAGAGCCTTGGTGAGTTTTTAGGGTATTGCGGTGGCACGAGGTGCGGCCTCAGTCTCTGCCGCAGCTCCTCCAAAGATGGGGAGCATTATAGAACCCCATAGTACCCTTAAAAGGGACCCTAAACCCTACTTACTAAGTCCCATGAGCCTTTAAAGCTCGTCTGCGGAACTCAAACCTAGGCCTTAAGCTTTGAAGAGCCCCGAACGGGGAACCCCAACCAGCTGCCGACTCTCGTTTAAGCTAAAGTTTAAGCCTCGCAGCTAGGTGAGACCCAGGTTTGGGTTCCACGACAAGACTCACGAGTGAGGGCTCTTACAACGGGTTCTAGACGAGTTCCATGCGGGTTTCTTTGCAACTATTTCGGCGGTCCGCCCGGTTGCTTCTTGAAGCAGGTTATAACCCCGAGAAACGCATTCCAGCATGCGAGTAAGCATGAGACAGGATACGCCCCATCCAGCCGCTCACCTCCTGGCAAGCCGTAGTGGCCGCAGCAGCCTCGACTTCCTGCTGCTTCTCCCGACTCGCGATCTCGACGCGACGCATAATCATGCGGGTCTGATGAGATAGCTTTCCCGTACTGCGGCGCACTTCCTCGTTGCGACCGAGGAGGCCTAGGACTGGAAGGTCCTGCCCCGCCCCCGGACGTGGGCGACTGGCGAGTGGACAGCCAGGAAGAGGAACCCAAAGGGTCCAAGTATCATTATGGTATATACTTAGACCCCCAAAATACCCTATAAGTATATACCATAATGATACTTGGACCCTTTGGGGAAGAGGACGAGCCGCCTTGGAGCTCCTCGCCTTGGTTTCGGCCTCTGGGCTTCGAGTCTTCGAGTCACAGCATGCGAGCAAGTTGATGTTTAGGCTTTTGGAGTTTAGGGGTTTTGGGGGTTGAGGGTTTAGGGGTTTGGGGCTAGGCCGGCAATAGTTGTTCATGGCTTTTACGCCGCATTTATCATCGCCGACCTAGTTCCTGATACCAAGGCAGACTCAAGATTTTGCGTTTCAAGTCTTTAGTTTGAACGGTATGGTTTCCAGCTGGGCTGTCGGTCTTGGCACTGTACCGGGCCCGAGATTTTTACTAATCTTGGAGCCTTCCAGCAACCCCAAAGTACCCTCTACTAGAGTCCTTATGGTCCTTCATAGTGGGTATTTAACGTATAATGGAGGGTAGTTGGGGTTTGCTGCTACGACCTTCTAAACCCCTATTCATAAAGCCTCATGCTCCGAAACCCGAAAACCAATAAACGCTGCCCCCCCCCCCCCAAAAAAAAAAACCTGTGAACCTCTACCAAAGGCCTGGAAGCCTCTTAAGGCTACACCTATGGTGACCCCTGCTAAATCCCGCCAACCCTCAAGAGTAATATAAGGGGTTTGCAGGGTGCTAGAATGATATTAGAATATACTGAGACTAAGGGGCCCTAAGGGAAAATATAGTAACAACTACGCATGCCTCTACATAATGAAACCATAAACCCTAAACCTCGAAGTAAACCCCGAAGCCCCTAACATCTGAACACTAAGCCACGTATATTAAGCTTCTATAATTATTCAGCACTCTGAGACGGCAGCTGGATCATTCCTGCAACCGTGTTTGGCATTCCTCTGGCCTGCCTGAGCAAACGGAATTTGGTTTAGGATTTAGGATTTAGAAAGCGAAGTGGAGAACCCTAAACGCTAAACCCTAAACTCTTTAGGGTAGGTTTGTCTTGTTGGTATCCCGAGCCCCAAGACGGACGTACCAACTATTCATTCGCCAGTACTCACCCTAAACCCAACTAACAAACCTTCGGTTGATGATAATATAAAACCTGCATTACCCATAATAAGGAATATGTCATAATTCCCACAGTTCTAACAGTGGCAGTGGTAGTGGCAATTTGGTGGTGGTAGTGGTTATGGGGTCAGGGTAGACTGGTCGTTTTGGGTTTGGTGGTGGTTTGGTCTGAATGGCTAACTGACAAACAACGCCTCACCTCTACACTCAAAGCCCAGAATCTAAAAGAAACCCTCAGCGCACACTACTTGCTACCACTCCTACCCACCTCCTATTCGTATTACATATTACAATACCAACTGATAAAAACGAACTTGAAAAAAAGGTTTTCAAGCATGGCACTTAAAAGCCTAGTTAAGGTAATGCAGGATTTATATCATCAACCGTACCTCATGTATGCCAGCCGTGACGATGATATCATGTTCTTCGGGAGTCTATATTAACCCATATTGTTATACACTCACCCAAAGCCCACCTAACAAACCTACCTCATCTTTGCCAGCCATGACGATGATACAATGATCTGGCGATAGTAAGGTAAAGGTGCAACCAACCCTGAACCTAAACTCTAACCCTAATATGAGCCGGGCTTGGAGGAATTCGGGCTGCTCTAAACTTAAATTTGGAAAATGCACATCTGCACTCGTGAACACAAACCGGATCTGGGCTGAAGAATACTTTTCGCTGTTAAGGCCTCGGAGATGGAAAAACCCAGAGACTCACTGCAAAGGAAGAGCCTGGCACTCTGTGTGGGTGCAGGGGCCTAGTCAATCCTTGAAAGTTTAGGTTTTAGGGTTTAGGTTTAGTGTTTAGGTTTAGGGGGGTTTAGGGTTTAGGTTTAGGGTTTAGGGCTAGGGGGTTCTTGGGTTGGTATCGGTTTAGGGTTCAGAGATTAGGGTTCTGGGGCCGTGTGAAGGTTTAGGGAGTTCTTGGGTTGGTATCGGTTTAGGATTCCTAAACCAATAAAAAACCCTAAATCCAAACCCCAAACCTTAAGCCCTAAACCTGTAAACCCCAAACCCAAGCTTATGCAAGCCCGGTGACTCGAAATGGACGGAGACCGGCAGGCTGACCTCGCAAGAACAGTGGGAATACGAACCCTACATCCCCCCCGGTTTAATATAGGGGCCTTAATAATTAGAATACGGTTCCTTTAAAGGGGTCCCTAAAGGGGTACTATAAGGGATCTATAAGGGCAACATAATACAGGGGCCTTAATAATTGGAATAGGGTTCCTTTGAAGGGGTCCCTAAAGGGGTACGATAAGGGATCTATAAGGGTACCATAATACAGGGGCCTTAATAATTAGAATAGGGTTTTGGGGCCCGTTATACTATAGTTATGATAAGGAACCCCCCAAAATAGTATAGGTAATTCTTAAGGCCCCTATCTTAAGGGTTTAGGGTTCAGTGCTGGGGGCCATAGGGTTCAGGTGTGTAGGGTTAGGGTTTTGGGCTTTGCCAAGTAACCTTTAATGGGATCTCACAGTTTTCATTGGGGTCACAAAGCGTAGTTGGAGGGTCTAGCTAAACCCGAAACCGGAAAGCCTAAAGAATAGACCCTATAAGCCCTACCAACTCTGCGAATTCATACCTAAACTGCTAAACCATATACCCTAAACCCTACACGCAAAACCTACACATTCGGAGTTTCCTCAGTTTTGAATTTCTCGGCAGATACATATTTAAGCAAGTTTCGAACAAGTTACCCGATGGGGTTGAGGTTTGTCCAGGGGTTGGGACTGGATTTAGGGTTTAGGGTTTAGGGGTTTAGGGTTTAGGGGTTTAGGGTTTAGGGGTTGAGGGTTTAGGGGTTTAGGGGTTCCTGTGTAGCCCCTCAATAGCAAGCTTACCCTTTGTCTTCCTGTTTGGTTTCGAGAAGGGAACCCAACAAAAGAAACGGGCAAGGGGGTACTACTGCAGAACCTTGAGAATCTACGGTTGGGGGGTTTTAAGGTTTTTGGCCCTGGGTGTGGCCTATGCCCTCAACTGTGGTTCCTTGTTTGGTTCCCATATCTCCCATTCTAGGATGCCAAAAGTTATCACTTCCAGCGCATCCAATACAACGCACTGAATTCTGAGAATACGGCCTGGGAGTATATCTTAGCCAACTTATATCAAAGAAACCCTAAAGAATAATGTTGATAAAGTCTAGGCCACTATAATGTACCCTGAACCCTAAACCCTACCCTTGGCCCCCCAAAACCGACCTTTTTAAGAAATTATATATAGAAACGATAATAAGGAACACTAAAAAAATAGGTTTTTCCGGCCACAGGTAGCCTATACTACTAAAACCCCCGGTTTTGCTTGGGTCTCAGGGTCCTGTGGGCCTCCTTGAGCATGTCCCGGACGTGCTCAATTCGGAGGGAGCTGACTTCTGAGCCACCTTCGTTCCCGACACACAGCACCGTAAAGCCTTAATATGTTATAAGAACCTGATGATAAACTCTGGGTCTTTATTGGGTTTCTTGTATGAATCCTATATTGCGGTTATAGCGCCAGGGTTTCTCAATCAGGTTCCAGAAGAACCCGGGATGGCCGGCTCTTATGTTTCAACACGGGGCCCTGTTGCTTGGCTATGAAACACGGGAACCTGCTGCTGGGCTGTGAGCTCTTGTTGTACTAGTAAAGTTTCTCAAATTCCATCTCTTAGAGGACCCTTTCTCAAATTCCATTTCTTAGAGGAGCTTTGCTAGTCAGCCCGATTGCGGTATCATCCTGTCGACATTCACAACCGGGCTAATGTCAAATCTGTGTGTGAAGCATCGGGGATGCCTGTACTAAACTCAAATCAGTGCTAGGATGCATTCACTCTGCTTTGCAATTCTGATTGCGGTGCAGGTGCTGATTGATGTGTACTATGGGGGCCTTAATAAATAGAATAGGGTTTTGGGGTCGATTATACAACAATTATAATAACGAACCCCCAATAAAACCCTATTCTAATTATTAAAGCCCCTACAGTACGTGGGCGTGGTGAACCCACAACATAAACGCAGCAGCCCGGAAGCTCGAGCCTTCGGGCCCAGATTTTTTTAGTGTTCCTTATTATCGTTTCTATATATAATTTCTTAAAAAGGTGGGTTTTGGGGGGCCAAGGGTAGGGTTTAGGGTTCAGGGTACATTGTAGTGGCCTAGACTTTATCAACATTATTCTTTAGGGCCTTTAAAAATACGATAATTATTATAAGAAGGAGCCACCAAAATAGTATAGGCAGTTATTCAGGCCCCTATATTACCGTGTCGGCTTTTTGGTTTCGGACTAGGGAGTACAGGGTTTAGGGTTTTAAGGTTTAGGGCCAAAGTTTAGGGTTTAGGGTGTCCTAAAGCCTGCTCCAAGTTTGCTGGCAGGGCACCGATGTTGGCGACAATCGCACCAGGCCTAATGCCTCGGGTGCACAAGCCAAGCTCGTCACTGGGTTTAGGGCTCAGGGTTTAGGGTGATGCGAGATGTTGGCGCCTCTGCATGTTGTTGACATTGAAGATACAGAGGATGATGATCGCGAGGATGACGAAGATCATGATCGTGCTGGTGAAGTGAAGAGTGCGATGATGCTGATGGTGAGGCGCGTTGTCAGTTATCATCACCACAGCCATCATCCTGATCATCATGGCGGTTATGCTGTGTTCATGCTGATGCTGATGCTGATCAAAGCAGTTGAAAGCAGTCTGGAGTCATGGTGTTTGCGTTGGTGGTAATTGGTGACTGGTCTGTATATTGCATTACTATGACGACTGAGACAAACAAGGACGTGGGACTTTCACAAGTCTTGAGATCGTGCAGGAAGTCCTGAAACCCGTAGAAATGATTCAGGCCTGAAGCAATTGGAGTACCTGCCCATCTACAGTCTCATATCTACCTTTACATGCCCTGACTACCCTGAGCCCATCGAAGCTTTCAAAAGCCGCTGCAACCGTTCAAACCCCAGAGCCAAATGCTGGGTTGCTGGGCTACATGATTATGGTTTTTACAGGTTACTACTTTACTACTTAGGCAACCGGACGGCCCGAGGGAAAGCCTTCATGTGGACTGGCTCTTCAAGTGGACTCCCTACAGCTCCATGCACCTACAACACCAATATATAGGCCTTAAAGTACCTATATAACAGGGACTTCTTATAGGTACCTTAAAGTACCTATGCTATATAGTGCCTACATTTTTGGGCGCAAAATGCCTACATGAGGACTACTTGCAGGTACATGGATCCTTAGGGACTGGCAGGCATCCGAGTTGCCGTAGGCGCGCGCCACCCCGGTGGAGCTGGAGACGTGGATGAGACCCAGTTCTGAGTCCTGCACCGTAATCTGCAGCGTAGGGTTTAGGGTTTACCCAAAAGCCCTGAACACTCATGCAGGGTTTGTTTGTGTTTTCGATCAGGCCGCGCGTAGACTGCCTATCGCATATGGCCCCAAGACAGCACCTGTACAACCTTGCAGTAGCCCGGCAACCCCTATAAGAACCCTACAGAAAGACCCTGCAACAACCCAATGCTAGGTTATCAAACCCCATAGAAACCCTGGGAAACTATACGAAACCATGCAAAACTCGGCAAGCCTCTATAGAAACCTATAAAACCCTGAAGCAACTCTATGAAGAACCCAAAATCCTAAACCCAAAACCCGAAACACTAAACCCCTAAACCGCCACAAACCCCACACCCCTAAACCCCTAAAACCCTAAACACTAAACCCCAAATAACTCAATTATGGTAGGGCTATATAAACCCCCAAAAAGGGTTAAGGTTACCTACTTCAGCTACTAAGAAGAAGAACCCTGAAACCTAAACCCTAAACCCTAAACACCTAAACCCAAAACCCTAAACCCCAAACACTCCTAAAACCCTAAACCCTATAAACCCTAAACCCAAACCCCCTAAACCCCAAACACTCCTAAACCCCTAGACCCTTAAGCCTATGAACCCTAAACACTGTAATACCGATACCCCTATAGGTCCCTTAAAGGCAGGCCTCAACCTCAACCCTAAAAACCCAGCTACTAAGATAAAGAACCCTGAAGCCTCAACGGGCCTAAACCCTATAAACCCTAAACCCTCCCCCTAAGGGTTCCTGTAAAGGAACCCTTAAAGGAACCCAAGGCTAAGAACCCATAGCCTTGGCGACGGTAAAGCCCATCGGCCGCTTCTCAAAGCTAGCGACGATGGGCGGCGGCGAGAAAACGATGGCCACCTCCTTCACTCCCTGAGAGGGTTTAGGGCTCCTTTCAGGGTCATAATAACTGTTTTTGATTTAGGGGTTTAGGGATTAGGGTTCAGGGTTTAGGGTTTAGGGATTAGGGTTCAGGATTTAGGATTTAAGGGTTTAGGGTTTAGTCTTTATGGGTAAGGGTAGCCTATGGTCACAACGGGGCTTTCGGGGATTGAGGCGGTGGACATCTTTCGACTTCTGAACCAAGAGGGTCCATATATACTGCTTTTATGGAATCAGGTCCCCAACACCAGAATAAGGATGGTCGTTGCGGAGTGCAGCCGCTCCCTGCGCACAGAACACTGAATTACCACTGCTGCTGAGGGCAGCATACAAAACGAAGCATTAGCAACAAGAGTGGGCATGCAGGGAAGACTCAATAAGTTACACTGTGCCAAGAGCTTCCTGCCCGGTGCGCTATGCATGACCTGCGAGGCAAGGCGCAGCATGCAGGTCGTAGCACGCTTCCTGCTAGGACGCTAGGACGAGGAGACGGATGATGCTCAAGCAAGGGACTGAAGCGTTTGACTGGGCTTGCAGAAAACACGGCGGACCCCAACCGCAGCCGNTCGTAGCACGCTTCCTGCTAGGACGCTAGGACGAGGAGACGGATGATGCTCAAGCAAGGGACTGAAGCGTTTGACTGGGCTTGCAGAAAACACGGCGGACCCCAACCGCAGCCGAGGCGGGAGAACGATGCGCAGCGAGAGGAGCAGAAGACGCCGGGATCACGAAATCCAGATGGGATCAACCGGACGCCGGGAGGAGCAAGGCAAACAGAAACAAGTGCGGGGGCCTAGGGCGCCCCAGTCGGAGCAGGGGCGGCATCTGCCCGGCGGCGGAGTGCCGCACGGGCATGGTGGCTGCGGAGCAAGACCGAAAGTTCCTGAAGAAGGTCTGCATGCAGCAACCCGGCATCAGAGCCTGTACGTGTGGCGACAGCGCGCGACAAAAGCTGGAGGGTCTTATAAGCGGCAGGCTCCCAGGCTCCTGTGGACTCAACGACCAAGGGCATAAATCGAACGCTTTGGTCCGCACAGACTTGGGCAGTGTGGAGATAAGCGCTCTTCACTGCGGCATACTGGGAAGCAGCAGCGAGGGCATGCCGGCCTGCCTGGGCAAGGGCGGCAAGGGACTCCTGCCTGTTGGGTTAATTCCATAATAGTAGTAGATGTGGACCGGACCCTTTGGGTGAACAGGCCACACCCTAAGGGTCCAAGTACCCAAATAGTAGGGTTTCAAGGTCCAAAACCGTTGAGAGTATGGATTTTGGGACCCAAGACCCTACTATTTGGGTACTTGTGTTGATGCTGCCATGCATGGCAGTTTTTTTTGGAGCGCCTTTTTCCTCGCTTTGGTGGTCCATAACGTGCAGGTTTGGGTTTAGGGTTTAGGGAACTATAAGGTTTAAGGGCTCGGGTTTCGGGCGTTTGAGGCTGAGGGTAGTTCGCACCAATTTTCTAAACTTCCTGCGGTTCCTCTCGAAGCCCGCAGCTCTGAGCTCAGCGGCTTTCAATCCGCACCCTCACATTTGACCAACTCTGAACCCGAAACTGAAAAACCCTACTGTTGCACCCCCCGCCCCTGCTTGTACATCCTGCATCTTCACCCCCCAAACCATAAAGCCTATACGGCCTATTGTAGGTGCGAGGCTTGATGTGCTGGGCGTAGGGGCATCTCTACTGTTCTCATGATTTGAGAGCTTTCAGTCGTCAGACGACTATTGCTACAGCGCAGTGACACTCTTACTGGGGCTAACACAACTTCTCGTTCTTGCTTTGCGCAGAATCTGAGCATCGCACCTGTGAGATCAGATTGGCCATGCGATCCTCCAGTTGAGTTGACGAGTGCAGGTTCGAGATTGATATTGCCTTAAGGGATACTTTAGTGGAGATTATAAGGGCTACTATATTGGAGTCTACAGGGGATACTATAAGAGATACTATGGTTTCAACCATAAACGCAGAAACCCAACAACTGCATTAAGCTTGAGCTTGATATGCCAGCTTACCCTAGGAGCCCAGTTTCCTGTTTAGTAAGTTAAGGGGTTATGGGTACTATAACTAGGATGCCCAGTAACCTAGGAATAAAAAGGGCTCCCTTCTTGGTATTGGGTAACTTTATAAGGAACCTAGGACTACAAAAAGGAAAAATGGCTCACTGGGAGGCCTTGATAATATAAGGTGTATACGGGACACCAACCAACTGTACAGGCGCTAGCAAGTTTAGCGAACGGACGCACGAAGGTCCGAGTACATGGAGCAAGTAGAGTGTTAAGAGGGGTGTTAGAAAGGATTTGTGGTGGTGATGGGTGTTCTCGCGGTTTCTACTAGGTTGGTCACTGTTTAGAGGCTTTTCGTCCTTCATCTCATAATCGACTGGTCTGCATACAACAAAATTGCATGCATATGTGCAGTAATCAGCAAGATGGGCAATAAGAACATCAGCCCAGAAAACCATACTGGCAGTGCATGCAGACCGCGTCTTCATGGGATGTCTATATGTTTATATCTGTGACATCTGTAGGATGAGCAAGATGGGCAAAAAGAACATCAGCCCGGACAAACATACCGGCAGTGTATGCAACCATCTCTTTATGACCTTATGGGATGTCTATATGTCTCTATCTGTGACATCTTTAGGGGCATCAAAAATTAGAACAGGGTATTGGGGTCCAGTCTACTTGCTACTTCATTGAAGGAACTCAGCAGAGCACTACGCAATCTCCAAGCCCCTATATATAATATGTTCATGCGCACCGCGTCTTTGCGGCTGAGACTCGAAGTGTTCCCCAAACTGCGTGTTTCCGTAAATCCTAAAGCCTGTTTGCTGGAAAGACCTTGATCGCCCGTGGGCTGGGCTTTAGGCCTGTACAGGTTTGGAGTTGTGTAGGCGTTTAGCAGTGTAGGAGCTTCGGTGTTTGGGAGTATAGAGCCATTCAGCGTTCATAGTTTAGGGGCATGGGGTCAGCCGTGATGCAGTACTCCTTATTGCCACCTCTCGCATATGGAACCTCCTCCTTGTCGTTGGTCCACAAGGCGACCCCCTGTGGCCGAGTGCATCCAGACGAGTGATGTATGTGGAACAGGCCATCCGGCAGTGCCAGCAGCACAGCTGACTGTTGCAATCGGGTCTCATGCAGGCCAATCATAAGAACCAGTCGCTCCAGAAATCGTTTCTTCAGCACCTCCCCTTTAGCCAAGCACCCTACTAAGCTCTGGCTACAGCAAAGTAAGCCTAGTACTAAGCCTACCTTTGGCCCCCAAAACCGACCCTTTTAAGAAATGATATATAGAAACCATAATAAGGAACCCTAAAAAAGGTAGGTTTTTCCGGCCACAGGTAGGTGGCAAGGACGAAGGTGCATCGACCTCCCTCCGTGGAGTAGGGGATCGGGAGCCCAAAAGTTTAGCCGTAAAGAACTGTATGACTGTATGGTAATCATCCCACAGCCTAGACCCAAAACCCTGAATATAAACCCTAGTGCCTAGACCCAAAAGTCCAAAACCCTAAACCCTTCAATGGCCTTGAGGTCGGTGTTCTTCTGAACCTCCACACCCCCGACCGAGCGGACACGCCAGTTTTGCCGGATCCCCAGGGCGAAGCCTTGTCCGTCCTGCTGCGCTGACAGTTTGGGGTGTCTTGCTGTTGTTGTCGAGGTTTTTGGGTAGTTTTGGGTAGTTTTAGGTTTGTTTCCGTTGTTGAAAAAGGTACAGTGTTGTTTCTGTTGACGTACGGGGGTTTGTGTATTCGGCTTGATGAGGATATAGGTATGTTTAGGTTACAGTTCATGGGGTTTAGGGTAGAGGGCTCAGGGCTTTTCAGAGGGCCTGTTGAAGTGAGCAAGATTTCTGCATAAAGCAAATGGACTTGGGGATAAGGGCTTAGAGTTTATGGATGTTGGAGATCTCTTCGATCTCAAGAGACGCATTGTTTTTGTTCATGGTAGGTTTCCTGCGGTAATGAGGCAAAAGACAGCGTTGGAATAGTCAGACACGCATCCGAACCCACATCCATGTCCATGCTCGCGTTTATCCTGGTCCTCTGCATCATGGTGGACGTCGTCACTCTCACCACGATGAACATCGTCGTTTTCAAGGATGAAGAAAATGGAGGTGGCACTGGCAATGGTGCTGTCGGTGGAGGTAGCAATGGCAGTGTTGCTGATCATCATCATCATCATCATCACCCTGAACCCTAAACCCTAAATCCCAAATCGTGCAAGCAGCTCAAACAAAATGTTTGTGTTTCTGAGTCAAACATTCGGATTAGGTCTTCGAACGGGCAGGCCAAGAAGGAGTTGCCGCCATTTGCGTGAAAGGTCGCACACTGTTTGTCTCTGTGTGTGTCTGTGTGTTCGTGTGTCCATGTAGGGCTTTGGGATGCCAGATTTCGGGCGAAGCTTCAGGAAGCCACATGCAGCAGCGAAGACCTGAGAAATAAAGGCCCAACACCGTCCTCCTGCACGGTCTTCGTGACGAGGAAGTCGCTGAACCTTCGGCGAGACTCCGAATAGCCCTTGATATCTTTAGACCCTATAACTACATCTTATTAGCTTGCGACGGAGGCACACACAACCAAGGGGTCTCCGCAAGTCCACCACCACAATGATGCCTGATGGGATTCAGATGGGGGCCTAAAGAAATAGAATAGGGCTCCTGTAAGGGGTTCTACAGCGCTCAGTATATAAGGGTGTCTCGCCTGGGCTTACTGTTGCAGAAGGGAAAGCAGCAGAAGAAGGGATAAAATGGACTACGTATAGGGGCTCATGTAAGGTACTTGGGGGATCATGGGACTTAGTCAGTCAGGTAAAAAGTGCCTTAATTGGGGTTATAAGCAATCATAAGTATGGTAACCTTACTTATAACCCTAGTAACTAAGTCCCATGAGCCTTTAAGTAGAGCCTTAGCCCTAAACCCTTAAAGGGAACCCTACGCTATCTAGACCCTATAGTACCCTGTAAAGGAACCCTAAACCTAGTTACTAAGTCCCATGACCCTTTAAGTATTGTTAGAGGGATCCCACTCTCCCCCTCGCCCTTACAGTAAGCACCAGTAAGCTTACGGGAGCTTTCAGGAATTGAAGCCTCGGGCTTCGCTGGTTTAGGGTTGGGGTGTCAAGGTCCCTAAACCCTAAACTCAAACCCTAAACCCTAAACCGTTTAGGATTTAAGTTTGTGGTTTTGGGTTTTGGGTTTGGGGTTTGCAAGGGCTTAGGTTCTATAGAGTATGGGGCGTAGCGTTTAGGGATACCTTGGGCCCCCAAAACCGACCTTTATAAGAAATTATATATAGAAACCATAATAAGGAACGCTAAAAAAGTAGGTTTTTCCGGCCACAGGTAGTGCTAGGGGATAGGGTTTAGGGATTTAGGCTCTTGAAGCTGGAACGGTTGAAGGGTCAAGGGGTTCGATGGTTACGAGGACCCGGCGGTGCATTCTGCGGGAGGCCGCTGAACGCAGCCATCATGGAGTTTAGGGGTTAAGGTTCAGGGCTTAGGGCTTCAGGGCACGAGCTTACCTTACCTACACATCTGTAAGGCCCGACATGTTGACCTGTCAAAACACAACCCTGAAGGTAAATCCAAAAGCAAAGCGTAAACACGGACTCTGACACTGAAGCGACTGATATATGCAATGTTGATAAAATGGCAACTTCGATACTCAATCAGCAGGCGCAAAGTGGACTGGTACGAACCGTAACCGAAACGCCACTGCGGCTCGTGAAAGAACTAGGCTTGAGGGTGTAGCTGACCTTTCCTGAAGGATCACAGGATGGAGGTAATGAAGTTAATCTGCAGAAAACCTACGTACTAAGTCGCCTGTATTCTCAGAAGGGTACAAGTACTCTGCTGATACAGTTGCCTGGCCTCCTTAGGAAATAGCTACTTGAAAAAACAGCAATAGTGTCCAAATGGTCCCTCTGTAAGTACAGAACGAAAAACCTATGTTTGAAAAGGCGGCCATATTTGACTGCGTAGAAGCTTCCACATTATGGATATGAAGTCTTCGAAAGCCCCAAACCTTGAAATCGGTTCACAACCCTATCGCCATGCATCTAAAATCAAACACCCCCTCGACTGCTAAACCTGCAGAGACCTCAATCCTCAGCCACACTTTCTGCTGTGTATTGTCCAGGTGGTTTGGACCTGTAGGGTAAAGCAACAAACCTAAACCCTATACACCTTATATACACCCAACGGACGCCTCGTGCCAGCTGGTCGACGGTGGCACGCAACATGCCCTGATGCACACGGACTGTGAAACCCTAAACCCTAAACAGTATCGTAGAGGCTCCAAAGGGCTTAGGGGTTTAGGATCTAGGGCGTTGGGGTCTCAGGGATTTAGACTTAGAGGGCTCCAGGGGTTTTAGGATTTAGGGTTTTGGGGACTGGGGGGTGTAGATTTAGAGGGCTTCGGGGCTTAGGATTTAGGGTTTTGGGGTCTTAGGGGTTTTGATTTAGAGTTTAGGGAGGCTTGCGGGTCTCTATCTTGGAGCTTCGTATATTTTTATACTGTTCTTCATAGGGTGGTTGTCAAAATTATGGTCCCTTTTTGGGTCCCTAATATAGTATGGCACCTATTATTTAGGGTAACCAAAAGGGGACCTTAATTTTGACAACTACCCATAATTGGAAGAGGACTTTGGAGCCTACTACTCACTCTGGCTCTGGCATGCCCCCGCGGCGCGTATGATAGAAATAGACCACAATCACATGCGCGGATGCCCCGAATGCCAAAGACTAATTGCTTGGTCAAGGGCAGCAGCAAGGCTTCAGTTCGGGCCAGTGCATCAGGTCATGTGGGAAGCCATACACTGTCGCAGCGGGCATGGAATACGCGGTGGCACCACTGACTTGACTACGCCAACACTTCTCTCTCCACCAAGATCCGGAAGCCATCAGCCGCGGGCAAGGTGGCGCCGACAACCCCGTAGCTCCAAGGTCCAAACTCTAAACACCGCAGGCCGGACCAACTGAAAGGGACGGCAAGCGAACTCCGAGACTTGCAGTACGCCGGCCCAGCTGCCTGAGTGCGAGCGGATGGCCCACTATGCATCCTGACATGTCTGCCGGACTGACGGACTGGTGTGCGACGCCTCGTGGGCGAAACGCCTATGGCCTCCATCCATGGGATGCTGCGAGTTGAGCGATTCGTCGCCGTTGCTGCGCTGCAAGACTTGAGGTTCAGCCAAAACATCTGAGATTCGTGAAGGCCAAAAAGGAGCCCTGAGGAACAATATTCATCACTCAGGTTTCCGGCATGGGGTTCAGGTCTGGGGTTTGCGGTTTGCAGCGTGCTCCGTCGACTCAGATTTTGGGGTGAGAGTGCGGCAAAGGAGGCACAAGAGTATACTCAGACGCTCAGACATGCAAAAGGATGAGGCTCGGTTTCTGCTACCGCCCTTCCGACTTAGGGTTTTAGGGTTTCGGGTTTGGGGTTTCGAGCATGAAACTTCAGAGAAAAGTCTACTGGTCAAAGGCGAAAAGCTGCGAAGCCTGCAATATCCTGATAAATTCTGCTCAAACCAGCCAAGGGCCAAAACAAACCCTACACCGCGACACCAGGAATCAAATTCCAATCTCAATCTAGGGTTTAGGGTTTAGGGCTAGGGTTTAGGCGACCAGACAACACTTCTGCTGCATAGCGATAAACTCCCAAGACCTGACAGCACTCCGACAAGCCCGGAAACTCGAACCTATTCTCCAAACTCATAAACGCTAAAAAACATCATCGAACCAAACCACGCCCACAGAAGAAAACATAAAAAACTAAACCCCAAAACCCTAAATAGCCTAAACCCCTAAACCCTAAACCCCTAAAGCCGTAAACCCTAGACCCCTAAAGCCCCAAACGCCCTGAACTCCTAAACCCTAAAAACCCTAAACCCTAAAACCCTACAATCCTAAAACCTAAAAGACCCTAAACCCAAGACCCAAAGCCCCTAAACCAATGACCCAAAGACCCTAAATGCCTAAAGCCCTTGTCAGTCACCTGACCCGGAGCGTCTGCAGCAACCACGATTCTCAAGGCGTACGGGTGCGGGTGGTCGTTGACAGCTAAGCTCAGAACGGGGAGGGCTATGCACTCCTAACAATGAGCCNTGTCAGTCACCTGACCCGGAGCGTCTGCAGCAACCACGATTCTCAAGGCGTACGGGTGCGGGTGGTCGTTGACAGCTAAGCTCAGAACGGGGAGGGCTATGCACTCCTAACAATGAGCCGCCATCAGTAAACTCTTTTCCCTCTGAGCATCCGAAACTGCGGTGATGAAACCATGGATGCGTTGAATCACACAAGCGTTTTGCTTGCANGGGAGGGCTATGCACTCCTAACAATGAGCCGCCATCAGTAAACTCTTTTCCCTCTGAGCATCCGAAACTGCGGTGATGAAACCATGGATGCGTTGAATCACACAAGCGTTTTGCTTGCAGCCCTAAACCCTAAAATCCCTAAACCCTAAAACATCCTAAAACCCAAAAGACCCTAAACGCCTAGAGCCGCAAACTCTGAAATCCCTAAACCCTAAAATATCCTAAAACCCAAAAGACCCCGAACCCTAAACCCTAAAATCCCTAAACTCTCTAACATCCCTAAACCCAAAAACCCTAAAATCCCTAAACTCACTACGATCCCTAAACCCCAAAACCCTAAAATCCCTAAATCACTAAAACCCCTAAAATCCCTAAATCCAAAGACCTGCTTTCTGATGCCTTGGTGACCTCCGTAGCGAGGCGTTTGGACTCGAGCTCGGCTTCCTTCCTGGCCACGGTTTCGGCTTCACAGGGTTTAGGGTTTAGGGTTTAGTTTATCTTAACCTATCAAAACCCCCACTTTTTTGTAGGGTCTCTATAAACTCCATATTAGGGTTTATAATAAGAGCCTACAAAAACGTAGGTTCCACAGTAGTACCCTTAAGGGGTTCCTTCAAGGGCTCCTTAAAGAGTTCTATGAGGGATCTATGGAGGTTTAGGGTCTGCTAGGTTGCCGAAACTCCCTACACCCAAAACTTAAACTCCCGACAAACTCGAAAAAAGGCTTCCCAATGGCGGTCCAAGGTTCCTTCTAAAATTACCCCAAACCAAGAAGGGAGCCCTTCTTCTAGATCCTAAACCCTAAACCCTAAACCCTAAACCGATTCTAGGTTACTGGAAGTGGTTACTGGACAGGTGCCCAGGTTCATGAGTAGCTGCCGGGTTTCAGCCTCTAAACCAAATGCCGTGAGCCCTTTAAAACCCGAAACCAGCCTTAGTTCCAGACCTCTAAAACCCACCCGCCAGCCCGCTCACTTGTCTTTTGGGGTCGGCAAGCAGTGGTGGGCGAAGGCCGAGTCAGCAAAAGTGACAACATGGATCCATGTTTAGCCAAAAAGAACGCCTCTTCCTTGGCCCTGACCCTGGAACCCTGCAGGCTCTGACCTCCTGCTTTGAAAACGAGGACGTTCCATGCACAAAAAAGAGATTATCCCGTGCAATGCAGCGACACCGACGAAAATCTTGGAGAGCACCAGGAATCAGTAAAACTGCCTTAAGCCGATGATGTTGCCACAGTCCCATGGGCAAAACCGGCACCGCGGGCAGAAGTGATGCCGCAGCAAGCACAAAGCTCGAAAACTCCACTGCGTCCAAACATGGCCATGCAAAAGCCTTTCGGCCGAAGATGTCGTCTAACCAATATACTGCACAGCACGAACCGCCAAGAATCCACCAGAAAGAGATATGGAAAGCTTCACAACCCTGCATGTTGTAAGTTGGGGCTCTGGGCGGGTGCGTCTGAAGACTAATGCGAGCTCAGAAAGCGTGCTCTAGTTTGGCAACCCGGAACCCTAAACCGAACAGTATTCACCAAAATCTCTCAAGACAGCCAGTGGAACCTCTCCAGGACTCGCGGCACTCGATTGTGGAAGTGTGTGATCGCTCGCTCGGCCTCTGTCTTGCTTGCAAGCCTCAGAAGAAGCGGCTCGGGCTCAGGGTTTAGGGTTTAGGGGGCATAGACTTTGAGGTTTAGGGCGGTAGATTGCTCATCGCCGAGAATCTATGATGCAAACAGGAGTTTGGGGTTTAGGGCCTAGAGTGTAATATAGCGGCGTTAATAATTAGAATAGGGTTTTGGGGCCCATTATACTACAGTTATAACAAGGAACCCACAAAATTTTCTCGGTAATTATTAAGGCCGCTATATGGGGGGCTGGGTTGATCCAGGTTCAGGCTTCGAAACTTGAAACTCTGCATGCCAAACGCTGACTAAAATCGGATTCCAGGCACTACATTCCCAGGGCTCCAAGTATACAAACAGTACCTACTTTGGGGTCTAAAGTCGATAAATAGTACGTACCTTGGGCTCAGGCTAGGGGCCTGAATAACCAGATTCTAAAATAGCATTGTTACAGGAACCCCATTCCAATTATCAAGGCATATATATATATGTATATATATATATGTATGTAGAACCCTTATAAAGCCCTGTAGTGGACCCCTTTAAAGGACCTTTGTTCCAAATATTAAAAACTAACCCCTTATACTACCCTTATAGTAATCCCTTGAAAGGAAACCGTAAAGAGGAACCTTATTGAATCATTAGAAAGGCCCCTGTATGAAGGCCTCAACCCTAAACCGTAAGTCCCTAAAGTTTAAACCCTAAATGCTAAACCATCCTAAACCCTAAACCCTAAACCCAACAAAAGGCCCCTGTAATGAAGCAAGCCGCCGGACGAAGGCAATGGCCCCCCAATCGGCGGCTTTCACCTTCATGCTCCTCAGCAGATCAAAGGACCAGGACCCCCCTAAGGGCCCTTTAACAGAGCCCTTATGGTCCTTGATAGTGGGTATTTAGGGTATACTAGGGTGTAATTGGGGGGTCTGGGGGGGCTTTGAGGTTTTGGTCAATTATGGGGTTTAGGGCTTAGGGTTGTAGGGGTTAGGTTGTACTTTTTGGGGTTTAGTGTTTTGGGTTTATATAGGTGTTCAGGGATTAGGGTTTAGGGTTCAGGTTTTGGGGATTGGAAGGGCTGCCTGTAGACGTGCGTAGTATGTAGGATAAAGAGGTGCTCTCATTGTCGTCGTTGTCAACCGATAGGAAACATACGCTCGGTATCCTTGGTGGGGCTGTTGCTTATCTGGGCACGCTGTGAAAACATCTCCAACACACCTCAACGGCCGCTGGGATCCGTTATGGTAAACCCATAACATGACCCAGGCTACAACCCTAAGCCCTGCATAAACTAATCCCTTCATTTCAACTCTATTCCTAGAAGGCTGTGCACGCGCAAGAGGACGATCACCTCCTTCAAGCCATACTTGCTAAGTAAGGGGAAGATCTGGGTACCTATAGTCCGAAAGAGCCGTTGTCCTGTCTTCACCTGGTCCGCCCTACACAGAAATCGACTTTCGTAAGAGCCATTGCCGATCAGACTTTGGAAGACACCAAAGATCCTGATAGAAGATGTGTTAGAGGTGTCCCTAGAGTTTAGAATAGGGAAATTGGGTGCTTTACACAAAACTTCGTACAGGAAGCCTAAGTAACAAATACTAGTAGTGTAGGTAAGCTTTTAAGAGCCCCTACTACAGTAGGTGCTGGCTCCGATTGCACCTGCTGGGCAACGGGGACCCCCAAGTTGAAAGAGCGCCAACACTAAGGGTCCATGTGACTACTTAAAGGCCAACGCATGTACTAGTTGGGTACATGGACTCTTATACCCTAAAAATCCCTAAACCCTAATGGTATCCTTATGGAACCCCTTAAAGGATCCCTTTTCTGGGTACATGGACCCTTAGGGCAAAGAAACTCTTGCTCCTAAGCCCTTAAAGCCCCAAAAGCTCCAAGTGTAAAGCTCCTGAGGCCTACTTGGAGGCTCATGGGACTTAGTAACTTTAAAGGGTTCCTTACAGGGCTCCTTAAAGGGATCTATAGGGTTCTATAAGGGATCTAAAGGGGTTTAGGGTTTAGGGTTTGCTGGGAGGTTCATGGGGCTTAGTAAGTAAGGTTATAAGTACCTTAATTAAGGTTACAAGTAGATATAACTATAGTCACCTTCCTTATAACCCTACTTGCTAAGTCCCCTGATCCTCCAATTACCTATAGTCTTCAATCAGGTAAACCAAAAATAATTACAATGGAGACTACAGATAACACAAAAACCTGACAAACTCTCTCGCTGAAGATACCCAGTCAAGTTGCTGGATTTCACCCACCTCGGAGAAGATGGCTTCGATATCGGCCTCCTCGATCAGCGTCCAGGGTGCTGGGGATCTTCAGATTGACCCAAGCCCTGAACCCCACAGTAGAGTTCCGAAAACAAGGGGTCCTTATTTTGGGGTCTTTATAATAAGGATCCTATCATTTAGGCTACTATATTAGGGTTCCCTATTTTCGGAAACTCCCATATATTTAAGGTTTAAAGGATTTAAAGGTTTCGGGCTCGTGTTCCTATAGGTTTGAGAGCCGAGGGCAAATGGAGCCCTGGTGTACAAAGACCCTTGAAGGATAGTCCGTGCTTGGTGGCAAGATAGTATGCCGCCGGAAACCCGACAACCCCTGAGCCATAAACACTTAAACCCGAAACCCTAAGGTTTGCGAGATAGGTGCCCCTCACACCTTCCTGAACACATGGGAGAACACACAGTTTTGCTTCTAACTGAATCGAATATCTTGACTTGAACACGAAGCCTGGAACTGTACAATGCTGGTTGTGGCAAGATGCGGTGATCCAGCCAGGAAGGCCCTTGACGTAAAGGTTGTCCGAGGGCGGTGGCTTCTCACCTGACGGTTAGAATTGGGACTCTGGATGGACTATAAACGAATCCATGTCTGTGAAAAAGCTCAGCTGTTGCTTGACGCATCGTCACGCAATGATGCTGCCCTATATCATGGCAACACTTCGCTAACGTGACAAGTCTGGCTGGCTTCTCGGATTGCTGGATGCATCGTCGCACGAAGCCACATGTCTGAACTTTCCAAAACATGGCCCAATGTCTGTACCATATGGTCCTCGGGTTTGCGACCCACGAAGGGTCCTGGTACCCCGAATAGTATATGCTTCGGCCTTTACGTAGTCCCTATATTAGGTAGTGCAGTTGCAAAGTATATACTATTTGGGCACATGGACCCTTAGAGGACTACTTGGAGGATCGTGGGACCTAGTAAGCAGGGATATAAGTACCTTAATCGTGGCTATAAGTAAGTACAAGTACAGTTACCTTAGTCCCCTAACCCCCTTATAGAACCCTGAAAGATCCATTTAGGAACCCCTTTAAGGAACCCCTTAAGTTACTAAGTCCCATGACCTTTTAGTAATAGCTATAGCGTAGGATAATCCGAACCTCTTGTCTCCCAGCCTGAACCCAAACTCTTGTCGCAACTCCAGAATTCTGCTCCGACCCAAAGCGGTTTAGGGTTTAGGGTTTAGCCCAAACCCCATTATCATCAACAACACTACTTGGAGGGTCGGGGGACTTACCAAATAGTTGTTTTGTAGACACATAAGTATCATAACCCCAATGAGGGTCCCTTTTAGGGTACTTATAAGTCTACTTGTTACCTACTTACTAAGTCCCCCGACCCTCCAAGTAAGTCCTAATCCCTGTAAGAAGCCCTAAGTTAAACAATTAGACCTTCAACCCCAAACTCGCAACCCTACCTACTTAAAGGGTCATGGGACTTAGTAACTTAAGGGGTTCCTTAAAGGGGTTCCTAAATGGATCTTTCAGGGTTCTATAAGGGGGTTAGGGTCTACTTAAAGGGTCATGGGACTTAGTAACTTAAGCTATAATTAGGGTAACTATACTTATAATTACTTATAACCCCAATAAAGGTACTTATAACCTTACTTACTAAGTCCCATGATCCTCCAAGTACTCCCCGCATTGTTGACCCGGCAATCGTGCCATCGACAACCTCTAGGTGACGATTTCAACAGTCCCCAAAACCAAAAAAGAAGGGCTCTACATTAAGAAATAAGGGAACTTAAACATTATCCCACATCGATAGCCCCGGGAGTGAATCGAAGGATAGGATTGAGATTTTAGGTGTTAATTAGGATATGGGCTTAGGGTTTGTAGGGGTTAGTTTAGGATATACTGTAGGGCTTAGGGTTTAGGGTTTCGGATTCGCGGATCAGGCTTTGTCAGGTTTCGTGACATACCCAGACCACGAACCTACCCAACAAGAGTCCAATACCGTGATTCCACACCCTTAAAATGCAATGGAGGTAAACAAACACAAGCTAAATACGACAACCACAAAATAACAGAGGTAGAGGGCAGCTTGCACCTTGAACCTGTACTTTACCCAAAACATCTCCACCACAGGTTAAACAACCGGCGAACGACTCAAAGCCAAGAACCCTAAACGGCACAGCCCCGAACGAAAGCATCCACACCTCGACCCTGGTACCGCACGGAGATGGGGTTCACGCGCGACTGAAACAGAGAGTGGGCTGAAGGTGAGGAGGCATGCAACATAGGGGCTGAATGGTTCGAGAAGGTTTGGGTGTCCGTTTTTGGACACCAGCCGGCATCCTACACCTCAACTCCAAACTCAAATAAAGCAAAAACGAATAAAACACATGTCAGTGTATAAAGGACTACGACAATCATGCAGATCAAACAAGTAGCCCTAAACTGACCCTTGAAACTTAAAAACAACAATGTAATTAAGTGCTTCGAGGCTCGGGGTGTTAGGCCGTGATCCTCGAGCACGAGCTGCTCACAGCAGCTTATGATTGGTTTTATCAAGTTGAGGGCTTTAGGGGATTAGCGCGTGCAAAATGTCAGGGTTGGAGCTCAGATCGGGCATCTAAACCCCTAAACTATAACCTGTGGAGGTTCGGAGATTGGGGTTTAGGCGTTTTACTGTTTAGGGCTTGGCGGTTCTGGGTTTTGGGGATTTACATTTTGGGAACTATAGTTTGGTGGTTTCAAGTTTAGAGGGTGAAACGTAAGGCTCAATTTTGCAGTCTGACCATTTGGAATACTATGCTAAAACAGGCCTCTGATATAAAACCTTGATTAATAACCCGGATTCGACAAGGGATTCATCTTCGTAGCAAGGCACTCGAGAGGAGGGAGGGTTGTTACTCAGGGTGGTTTAGTATAGGCTTCAGGGTTTGTTGTTTTTGGTTTAGAGCAGGGGTCTTCGTCATACAAAGAATTGCCAAGGGCCTGGCAGAGTTTCAAGGTGTGGGGTATAGGGTTTGACAACGGGCTCGTGTGTTGTGGGCTATAGATTCGGCATTTGTTCATGGACGGCTTTGTTTGGGGACTGAGCTTAAACTAAGTATACGGGATTATACGGGTGCATAAAACCTGAGGCTTGGTACAGTGGCCAATGGGTTTCGGGGTTTTGTTGTTTTGGAGCTTATATAAGGTTTGAGGGATTGAGAGCGTCAGCAAACGGTTGTGTCGGAACTCTCCCGCGGGTATTTCTCCTACTGCCATTACCCACACCAAGTAAGTCAGCGGATGTTTACGATGGTCGCCGTCTGCGATTTGTGGACCTAGCTGCCCTAGCTTCTTCACAACACGTAATCGCACGTAATGAAGTGATATACGCTTCAATGGATAGGCTTTGGAAGCTTGGCTTTATCCCGTAAAAATGAGGGGGTGGCTTGGGACTCCGAAATATGACAGATGTATATACAATTATTATGTTACAGACAGCCCAAACAAGTGCAGAGAGGGGGGGGGTCACAGAAAACTGACATTTCAGGGTTTCATCTCTGCATCCAGACCACTACCGGAGGTTGTGAGTCTATCCCGTCTAACCTGTGAGCTCATCTTGCTGCTGCAGTGGCCGAACGTAGGGTTCTTCTCTCCAATCCTTGCGTACCAACTCTCAGAAACTTCCTTTTGCAAACACATGATAAAAATACCCTGAGCCCTTCAAAGACGAAGAACAAGTCGTTTACTCATTGGCGAAGCCTTCTTGCGTGTGCTCTGGTCAGGGACGACTTCCTGGCGAATTCAACCATGCGGAACATTCAGGGTTCAGGATGCTGGAGTTCGGTGTTGAGGGTGCAGGACAGCGAGTGCTGTTTCTCAAAATGCATTGGGTTGAGTCAGCTGCAACAAACAGAACGTGAATGAACTTGCACTAAAACCACTGCACCTCAAACGAGATACTTCGAAGTCAATGACCCTGAATTCAAGAATAACAGCTAGATGCTAGTCAAGCCAGCAGAAAAGGTCTAGATGTTTGCAAACTAATACTTCGTATGTCTGACGGACTAATCCTCATTACCAGTACGGTCCCCTGAACTAACACCCTCAGGTTCCAAGTGCCTAATCAAGAACTATTGCTTCCTGATCAACAACACATTCTCCTTAGCGAACACCGTAAGGTTCCAAGTGCCTGACGATCAGATCCTGATTACAGATTACTACCATCCGAAACTCGAAAGCCAAATTATTGCGCGCTTTTGGTCCTTAGGGATATGGTGCAGGAAAGGGACTTCTGTGGACAGCAGTCCTCAAGTGGGGGGCTATCTTGGGTTATAAACTGGAAATATCAGACAATTACGAGGCCCGAGCATCAACATCGGCCTAACCGGATTAAATATCTATGCCGAAAGATAGGTTGAGGCGGGTCAAACAAATCAGTAGGAGTCTTTGCATCAAGAACGTTACGAGGACCCCTTATATGTGAATCTGGGCATCAATCGTCTGTGTCGAGAGTATGTCGTCTGGCGCGTCCCCGAGGGTTTCAATGCATTCTGTTGGAACCGACAAGCCACGACGCCAACAAGCATGACTAAGGCCTCGGTAGAGTTAAAAACCACACAAGTTGTAGGGCTTACTGCTTAGAGCGTCCAGGGCTCTACGGTGTTGGTTTGTGGCTTTGGTTTGAAGAGTAAGGGGGTCTTGCGGTCTACAGTGGTTAGGCTCTGGTGTTTGAGCTTGGGGCGGCATAGTTGCAAAGACGCAACTCAACGAAATGTTTTAAGCATCTGGGCTCAAGGTGCCATTTTGATTTTTGTTATTCTTCGTGGGTCGTTTTTTTCGGCTGCTTATGGCCGGAAAGTCTGCCCAAGCTTCCCCTAGAGTATCCGAGGCAACTTTACCAAAAGGAACGTACCTATGTTCAGGGACAAATGCGTCTCCGAATAACACAGGCTTCTTCGTCAAAGGTGAGGAGCACGAAGTTTGGGCCCGCCGGCGGCTTGGCATGGTTCATGATGTCATGGACCCTTGGAAGTCTCTTGTGTTTGATATCGCCATGGGTCTTGACCGCCTGGGCCTTTTCAAACTTTTTCAAGCATCTACCTAACAAAATATCTACTATCACCAATGCAAGGTACAGGACGATTAACTTTCCCAACAACTTACTCTGGCATGGCCACATGTGCGTGTCAGGAAAGACAACATTCGACCGTGTACCGCGTTGCCAAGAGCATCCGCCACAACATGACAGTGATGCGCCGGAGCTACCTCGTGTCTTCTTGTAACACGCCGGCCGTGGCTGGGCAATGAGCGACATCCAATACAAAGAAGCGGGTCCAGTTTCTCTTTGATGTCGACAAAGAACAGCTTTCGCAAAGGGCGAAGCCGCAAAAATTCACTGCATGGTATCGAATCACGATGACTTGAAGGCCTATATCCAACTCACCCAACACCACTCAAACCGTGCTTGAATTCCTTAGAGCCGTTGAGATGTGTACATCCTTGCACCCCAAGCCCTTCGCCTCTAAAGCCTAAAACCTCTGTAAAGCCCTGTAGACTCCAGACCCGAACCAATGCACGAGCGATCTTGACATAGCTGTGCATGTAAGAGGTCGGATGGCAGGCAGGCTGCGGTGAGGGAACCATCGTTTTGGAACAAGGCGATCCAAGCAAGCCCTTGCCTAGATTGGCTGACGTGGTTCGCACTCTGAATCACGAGGTCCATGCATTGAAGCTTCCTCCTCCTAAGTTCAGGATTTGGAATCAAAACTAGTCTGGTATGCCTAACGCATAGTCTTGTACCTGATGCTGGGTGGTTCCGTTTCTCAACCCAACACGAACCCCTACACCGTACAGCCGTGAATCCTAACCCCATATATGGTCTCGCCGCGGTGGGCCCCCCTCCTTCCCCCCTCCCCCGGGGCATGGTCCGTATGCTACCACACAGAGTATAAGAAGCATCATTGTTTAATGTACACCACTGCCACATACCTGGCTATTCCCCTCCCCCCTGTGGTTCGGGTTGGTTCCCCTCCCCTGTGGAACGGATTTTCCACTCTCCCCTACACCGTAGATCGGGAAATGGTCCATGAGCTAGCACGTATGGTATATGAGGCATAATATGTGGTTCGCTGTATACTGCTGGTGGTTTGCCATACACTGTTGCCATATAGCTATTCCCCTCCTCTGCACCTGAGGTTCGGGCTGGTTCCCTTCCGTCCCTGCGGTTCGGGCTGCTACCCCCTGTAAAGGCATCTCCGCTCTCTCCTGTTCTGTGCGGTAGATCGAGGAATGTCCATGAAAGCCAACAAAATCTCTGGACCCCAGACCCTAAAGCCCCAAAACACCGAACACCCCCAAGGCTAAACCCTTGCACCCTGAACGTAAGGCCCTAAACCCTAAACTTCGAACCATCGAAACTCAAAACTAGTTTCATGCCCAGGAACTTACTTCAAAGCTGCCGGAACGAGGAAACCATCTTGTTTACTATAGATTCCTACTATGGTAACTCTCGTTAAGTTCCTTAACGAGAAAACAAGAAAAGCAGCACGAGCCTCGAGCTTCTGGAAAGCTTCGCGGTACCGCTCCTCGATGTGCGCGCGCGGGGGCACGGGGGGGNCACGGGGGGGGGGGAAGGGCGGCAGACGCCCTAAACTCGAGCCCTACACCCTAAGCACTAATTACACCTCAAATCCTGAAACCTCAGCTTCCTGAACCCTAAACCGAACCGTGGCTCGGTTTGCATCAGGCTTGGGGGCGTGAGGACCTTCAGAGTCTGGTTCTAGTTTAAGCTTCATTGGGGTTGCTGAGCATGTCAGAGCCTGCTTTAAGGTTCTTGTTTAAGGTTCTTGGGTTTTAGGATGGTTGCTGAGCATGTCATAGGCTAGTCTGAAGTTCTTGGAGTTTCGGATGGTTGTCAGAGGCAAGTTTGAGGCTCATGGGGTTTAGAAAAGTTTAGGATGGTTGTTGAGCATTTCGCGCCAAGGCAACAATGAACTTTTCAGGTTGCAGGGTAAGGGTTTGAAGTATCATAGGGGCCTTAGTAATTAGACTAGGGTTTGGGGGTGTGCTATCCTATAGTTATAATAAGGACCCCCCCCAAACAAAAAAAATAGTGTAGGTAAATATTGAGGCTCCTGTATTATGAGGTTTGGCTTTCAAGGACCTTCACGAGCACAACGCAAATGCACCGTCTCCAATTGTTCCTTGCTTGGAGGGTCGGGGGACTTAGTAAGTAGGTAGTGAAGCAGGGGATCTGTCGGGGTTGAATAAGGGCTCCTTAAAAGGGATCTATAAAGGCTTCTATAAGGGGTCTTGGAGGGTCGGGGTTAGATTGGTGCTGTCGATAATAATAAAATTATAATAAGTACCTTGAAGAGTCTCTAATTGGGGTTATGATACTTGTGCGCCAAGTGCTCTAGAATGTCCCGCGGGGACGAGGCCGAAGCCCCAAAGCAATCAGCTTTTATCCCAAACGAGTGTTGTGCTGATGTTTGAAGGTGTGACTACCACCCCAAACTCCAAACCTAAGCCCTTAGTTCGAAACTCGAACCTTAACGCCGTGAGCAATACCCTCAGCAAACTAGATACTACTTGTAGACTTGGAGTCTTTCAGATATGCCAAGCTTCGTGAAGGGTCTCACTTCCTTCCGACCCTAAAGCCTTGGGTACTGCCGGCACGGTGGCTACCTCGAAAGCTTCACTTCTTTGAAAGGCTTCTGTAAAACTTTCTAAAAGGGTTCTTTTAGGGTTCTCTAGAGGGTTCCAAGGATCCTGCAAGGGTTCTACAAGGATTCTGTAAGGGTTCCTGACAAGACTCCGGGTCTGGCAGGATTCTATAAGGCGGTTCAGGGTTTAGGGTTTAGGGTTACAAAACTTCACTTTGCAGGGATGTCCGGATTGCAGTGGGATGTCGTGCTTATGTCACATTTTCTCCTACTAGTTGTCATGTCTACAAGTGTGGTTAGCTGAAGCCGAAAACCCTACCTTTGTAGGGTTCCCAATTATGGCTTCTTTTCACATTCCCGAAGGCTTAAAGCCAAGTTATAGCTAATTTCCAGCTTGTTGCTCTTCCCGTCAGAGTAGCTGGTCTCAGTCTTCGCCACTTGTGTGTGCTGCTTGCTGTACCGTTCGAAACTATCAATCGTACTCGCACTAGCCAATGATAGGACTAATGCTGAGACTTATACTAGGACCAGTTCAAGTACTACAAGCTTCACCTTGGATCTGGCATGCCGGTTACAAAACCTTTGTTCCTGACGCCGCAGCCCCTAAGTTCAAAGGCCTAGAATCCTACATAATGACATAATGTAGGAACCTGATTAAGAAACCCTGGCCCTATAACCCCAAAACAGTAGGATTCATAGAAGGAACCCTAATAAAGGCCCAAGGTTTCTTTATCAGGTTCCTACATTAGTATGTTGGAGGCTTTGGGGTTCAGGGTTTGGGGCTTCGGCTTTCGGGCCGCGCGAGCCATAATTGCAAAACTCAATTCCCTGCAACCTCACGGCCGAATCCCAAACCCACCTAAGCAATCCCCGACACCCTCCAGTGCCAGCGCTTCGAGTCTTCGATTCGGACGAGAAGGAAAAGCTGAGGGCACCAAATTCCACTTCGCGAAGTTGTCATAGAACTATAGTTGATCTGCGGAAAGACAGTTTTGGGGTCGTGTATCAGGGCTGTAGGATACTTTTTGACACTGATGGGATGGAGTTTCGATACCAGAACGGTTAACACTGTCGCCTACACACCAATTGAATCCTCAGTGCCCCAAACCCCCGACTCTATCCTGTCCCCCCCCTTTCCGCTCCCGCTAAAAAAAAACAAAAACCTAGACCCTAATTCTGAAGAAGACCTGTAACACAAATTCTAGACTGAGCTTGGGACCCCAGCAAAAATTATGGTATTAGCTGTCTCTTAAGGAATGCAGTATCCCAAATTAAGAACTATTACTAAGCTCACCCTGAGAATTTGAAGGCAAGCTTGGTCTGATGTTTGGCGGTAACATAGGGCCTTAATAATCAGAATAAGCCCTAAGACTACGAGTATAATAGTGCCTACTGTGGGGTCTAAAGTCTATAAATGGTGCTTACTTTGAGCTGTTTGGAGCTTGAAGGAAGGCTGTGAGCCGATTGTAGCTTGATGCGAATAAGAAGCCCAAAAAACAGTATCAAAAACTAGCCAGGCCCCAATACTATATTATAACTCTGAGAAACTACGGCAACCCTAAAGAAGAGCAGTTTTAACGGTTGAACCCTAAACCCCTAAACTCTCAAGCCCTAAACCCTAAATCCTTAAACCCAAAAACGCTGAACCCTAAACCTCTAAACCCCTAAAGCCCCTAAACCCTCAATCCTTAAACCCAAAAACGCTGAACCCTAAACCTCTAAACCCCTAAAGCCCCTAAACCCTCAATCCTAAACCCCCTACACCCCTAAACCCCTAAACTGGCAACTCCAGGGTGCTAAGTGCGTCATCACAGGTTTCAGCCGCGCAATTCCAGATTCCAACTGCTCCTGGGCCTGAACAGAAGGGGCTTTGGGTTTAAGGTTTACGGTTTAGGGGTTTAGGGATTAAGGTTTAAGGGTTACGGTTTAGGGGTTAAGGGTTTAGGGTTTAGGGGCTTACCTACAGGGTCATACCTTAACCCTGTTTTAGGGTACCTAGTTGTATGGTTAAGATCTGTTAGATAGAAAAGTAGGTACCCTTTAAAAGGAACGATTTTGGGTTTAGGGTTTTGGGGGTTTAGGGTCTTTAGGGTGTCTAGGGGTGTAGGTTTTAAGGCGTAAAGAATTAAGGTTTAGGGCCAAGGCTCAGGAAGCTGTAGAAGGTGGGAATGCTAGATATAACACTTTATCCTGATAACAACCGTCCCAAACCCAAGTAGTGGTGATGATGACGATGTTGACGGCCATGCTGGATGCGATGGTGATGATGATGGAGATGCTCATGATGACAATAAAGACGATGATGATCAGCACCGCTGCCATTGCTACCTCCACGGGCAGCACCACTGCGACCGCCACCTCCATTCTCTTCATCCTTGAAAACGACGATGTTCTTAAGATATCCCCGAACCCATAAACCCAAAGCCCTGAACCCGAAATTCATGTCAGTTTTTTGCAGATAGCTTGCTCACTTCAGGTCAACTCGAAACTCCGTGCGCTTTACCACCAGCGTTAGGCGCGGAACACCTTGTCAAACAAACGGACGCTGTGGCACTGGACGGAGATAAAGAGCACTATGTGAGCTATGATCGTGGCGATGGTGGTGATGAGCTGGTGACGGTGATGATGATGATGATGATGCTGATGACGATGATGATGATGATTGTGATACTGAAACTCTGAACCCAAACCCTAAACCCAATGCTAGCAGGCCTTACAGGGCTTAGGGTATAAGGTTAAGGGTTTAGGGCTCAGGGTTGACAGGAAGAGCTTATGAATGTGTACTGCCATGGTTTTCCACACGGCAAACTCTCATCCACCCTCTGCTGCGGTCCTCCAGGAATCTTTTTAAGGGATCCCTCTAAGGGCTTAAGGTTTCGGGATTTATGTAAGGGTTCCACAAAAAAAGGCAGCTTTAGAGGGGTCTGGCCTTCTGCACAAACTGGACCAAGTCTTTCCGTGCCATCCGGATTTCAGCCGCCATCTGGTGTGGGATGGATCGGTTTAGGGTCGGCATGATTAGTACGCCTATCCCCCTTGTAGCCCCTGTTGCAATATACTATAGCGTACTCCGAAACTCTAGCCTAACCATGAAAGCCCGTATCTTGCGGCGATGGGTGAGCCTTAGGGTTTGGTGTTGCGAACTAAGTCGCAGCCCTAGTAGTTCTCGGACCAAGAAGCCCCCCCGAATATAGGGGCCTTACCCATAGGCCCCAAAGTAGTTCCTTTTTGGGGTTCATATTTAGAATTCTATTATAAGGTAATCCCAAAAAGGAACTACTTTGGGGCCTATGGGTAATGGCTTGAATAGGGTTTGGGGGCACATTGTAGTTTTGTTTGAGTAAGATTACTAAGTAAACCCTAAGGAATAGTGTTCGCAACTGTTCAGGCTTCATTACACTCTAAACCCCACGCACCAAGACTTCAAACAATAACTGAAAACCTCACAGACTCGAACGCCGAACGACCAGCAAGGGAACAACGGCCATAGGCCCCTCTAGGCCCATCCGATGAAAGGGGGGTTTCGGGTCTAGGATGGTTTAGAGTTGCCAACCTACTATTCTGGGCAGGGTACCCTGCTTACTCCAGGGAGGACTTTGAGTTGACTGGATCGAACCATGGGGTCTTGTCAGGCTCCTTGTAGTCGGGGTATGCCCTGCAGGAATATGACAACCTCCCAAAACCTCTAGCCCCACTAAACAGGCTCTTTGAGCCCATAGAGACTGATAAATCAAGCCAAAACAAAACCCTAAAAACTAAACCCTAAACCCAACCCTAAACCCTAAACCCTAAACCTTGCAGACGTCCAAGCCGTAAGCTGTACGCCTCAAATCACCAGCCCGAGCCGAAACCCTGAACCCTAAATCGTACGGCTGATGATATAAATCCTGCATTACCCATAATTAAGGAATACACCATACTTCCCATAGTTTAGGGTCCTTAAGGTAACGCAGTACCCATAATAAGAAATATATACCATAATTCCTATAGTCTAAGGTCCTTAAGGTAATGCAGGATTTATATCATCAACCCTAGGATGTGCCTTTGGCCCGTAGCGCGAGGCATCCACGGCATCCACCTGCTCCTGGGATGACATTCCAAGAGGGTCCATATGGGAGTTTCCGAAAATTAGGGGTACCTTTACAGGGATCCATAAGGGTTCCTTTCTATAAGGGTTCTATAACGGGTTTAGGATTTGGGAGTTTCCGAAAATGGGGGTACCTTATTTTGGGGATCCTTATAATAAGGATCCTACTATTCAGGGTACTATATGGGAGTTTCCGAAAATGGGGGTACCTTATTTTGGGGGTCCTGACAATAAGGATCCTACTATTTAGGGTACTATATTGGGATCCCCTATTTTTGGAAACTCCCATATATACTGGGCATATGGTTTAAGCTTTAGCGCCCAGAGGGTCCATCTATACTACTATGATGGAGTCAGGTCCCCAGAGCCATAACCAGGATTGTCTTTTGAGGTCGAATTCCATGATAAGGAAGACCTCTCGAGGTCTAATGCCATACGTAAGGATGGACATCTGAAGTCTAATTCCTTAGTTCTAGTATAATGTAGTATATATGGACCCTGGGATTGGACATTCGGGGCTGTGGCTTTGCGACGGCGCAGATATGCAGATAGTTTACTGCGACCGGAATACAAAAGACGGAACAATTACCAAAACTACTCTTTGGATTACCTATTCTAACTTCAGCATGATATACTCCCAAAGCCTTGTTCTACTTGATAAGGCTCCTATACTGCGGTGTGCTTGACCTCAAGTAGGGCTCACAGGACTTTCGGCCCAGGGCAGGAGGTTTTGAGGGCTTCGGTCTGGCACTTACGGCTTAGAGGGATTAGGTTCATAGGTTTAGGGTTAAGAGGGTTTAGGGTTTTGGGACTTTAGGATTTAGGGCTTTGGGCTTGGGTTCATAGTAGGTTTAGGCCAAAGGGCTTAAAGTCTCGCATAAGGACATCCGAAAACATCAACAGACCGTGGTGACGGGGTCTAGCCGGGTCTACGGATCTGAAGAATCTAAGGTTCGCCTTCTGCGGAACGTCATCGCAAGCCTAATATTGCGAATCCACATTTCACAATTGCTATCTTCGTAGCTTTCAAATTCCGGGCTTGTGCAAGGACGCTCAATTTCAGGGCCTGATGCATTGCGCGCGGATCGTCGAGAGACATGCTTTTGTTGACTGCTCTACATCAGCAGCTCTTCCAAAGCTTCAAACCAAAAGGGTCCACATATACTATTATGGAATCTGGTCCCCTAAACCATAACAGTAGGTATATATGTACCCCCTGGGAAAGTAGAAAGAGCCATTTCGGAGCTTGTGCGTCTGTATCCTCAACCCAAAGCTTTGGTTTCTCTACAGTGCGTTTAAGCGTGTTAAATGACATCCCCAAAGGGTCCTAGGTACTGTTAAGACTTCCTCAAATCATAATACTAATTCCGAATATAGAAACCCTACATTCTACAATACAGGTACCTTTGACATCAGGTGCTTAGCCTCTTCAGGCGCATTTAAATTTCGGTGATTCGGGCATTTATTCGGGGGGAGGGGGCTGCGGAGGGCTACCTGACGCTGCAAACCTCGGTGCTCCTCCGCATAACTATCCTTGAACCGTCGTGTGTAAGATTACTAGCACCCTAATAGGGGGCGCCCCTCCCCCCCCCCCCCCCCCCCCCCCCCCCCAAACCCCCCGGCTTTAATTCTCTTCAACCCACACCTCTCGGGGGCTGGGGGCCGTTATTGTACTTTGAGGGGCAGTGGGGGGGGGCGGGGGGGGGGCGGGGGGGGNCCCCCCCCCCCCCCCCCATCTCCCCCACCGACCAAAACTCTTGGCTTGAATAGTCTGCTACCGTGACCTTCCAGGGTCTGGGTGGCTTTGATTAAGTTAGAAGGGAATTGGGGGGTCCCGGGGCTGGCGCAGGGTCTGGGTGGCCTTGATAAAGTTAGAAGGGAATTGGGGGGTGCGAGGGCTTTGGGGAGGGCTTGGGTGGAGTGTCTGCGCTTCTGCCGAATGAAGGGGTTTGGGGTTCACCAAAAAACTTGAAGCCAAGCCACGATCACTCCAAGATAACTACCAAGACTAAAAACCTTGTATTTTGAAGACTTTTTCCTCCAACCTACACTCCGCCGAGGCCTGGTACTGTACAGTAGTACAGTAGTAGTACAGTAGTAGTACAGTAATAGTACAGTAGCAGTACAGTAGTAATACAGTCGCAGTACGGTCGTAGTACAGTAGTAGAGCTGTTTAGCTGGGTTTGGGATGANACAGTAGTAGTACAGTAGTAGTACAGTAATAGTACAGTAGCAGTACAGTAGTAATACAGTCGCAGTACGGTCGTAGTACAGTAGTAGAGCTGTTTAGCTGGGTTTGGGATGACCAAAAGTTCGAAACCAAGCCCCGATCACTCCAAGATAGCTACCAAGACTAAAAACCATTCATTTTGAAGACTTTCCCCCCAGCCTACACTCCCCTCCACAATCGACCAAGTCTGAGGCCTGGTACTGTACAGTAGTACAGCAGTAGTACAGTAGTAGTACAGTAGTAGTACAGTAATAGTACAGTAGCAGTACAGTAGTAATACAGTCGCAGTACGGTCGTAGTACAGTAGTAGAGCTGTTTAGCTGGGTTTGGGATGANACAGTAGTAGTACAGTAGTAGTACAGTAATAGTACAGTAGCAGTACAGTAGTAATACAGTCGCAGTACGGTCGTAGTACAGTAGTAGAGCTGTTTAGCTGGGTTTGGGATGACCAAAAGCTCGAAACCAAGCCCCGATCACTCCAAGATATCTACCAAGACTAAAAACCATTCATTTTGAAGACTTTCCCTCCAGCCTACACTCCCCCAGGGAGAGTTCCGGGCTTGGAGTGGGGGGTTGGGGTCGTGGGTGCGTTAAGATTGACCATTAGCAGACAGGAGCTAACCCACCACAAAAATCCACCAGCCCAAAATAAAACGCATTAACTAGGCCGCCCGTTTTGGGGGTCCCGGCTCGAATTAGCAAAATAAAGCATTAATTAGGGTACACTTACTATTTAGGCGCCCGCATTACTTGCTGAGCTCCACGTCCGTAAAACAACTTCAATTTACTTGACCGCTGGGGGTTGTGGAAGGACTGATACATCAAAACCCAAACAAGGTAACTCAAGCCCTAGAGGGCATCAAGCATCTCATGCAAAGAAACTAATTACCCTAAAAACCTAATATATTGGCGCGCATATTCAGAATAGGGTTTCGGGATGTAGTATAGGATAACTATAATAAGAAACACTAGGGACTAGCATTCGTGACTAATTCTTGTGACTATTATATTACAACCCTGAGCCCTATACAGAAGTTTCTGACAGTGGAAACCTCCAAATCTCTGTCTGAGCCCTGCCAAAACGAACCCTAAACCCTAAACCCTGAACCCTGAACCCTAAACCCACCGGAACTTCTGCGGCTGCCCAGCTGCCACGTTCTTCTGCAGATCCTCCAGCGCGCCTTTGCAGGTTTTTCGAAGTGATTGTCTTAGGGGTATCTTAGGGTTCCTTTAAAGGGTACTATAAGGGTTCCTTTAAAGGGCTCTATAAGGGTTTAGGACCGTATGTGCCCAGAGACTCCAAAAGCGGTTAGTTCGGCCAGTTAGGGAATATACCGCCGCCGTAGCAGGTAGCTTGCATCCGAAGCGCGGGGTGAGGATGATAGACTTAACACAGCGAGGATTGGCTTTTCACATTGGGTAAAGCCTTCGCCGCAAGGCTCTATTTTTGTAAGTTCGAGAAACAAAAAGACCGCCTCAGACAGCTAGAGGCCTAGTGCTGTGATCAAGGCACCACGCAGGAACCGACCTAGTCTCTGAGCCGGTTCGGGGCTCATGTTCGATCTCTGATATTCAGAGTGTAGGGTACAAGGGCTCATGAATATTAGTGCCGAAGCCCTAAACCCCAACATTTTCTATTCCCAATTCACCGCTAAATCCTAAAATCAAGGCCTAGCCCGAAGCCTCGCGCCCCTAAGCCTGACAAACCTGAAACCCCACACGGGTTTAGGGTTCAGGGGTTTAGGGGCCCTAAACCCTTGTCCAACCCTACCCTGTCCTCAAAACCAAATACCTTGGGCACTCTCCACCCTGTAACAGTTTATATCAGGCTTCATGGTCATACAGATATGTGTACATATATATATATTTATTTATTTATGTATTTATGTATTTTCTTTAAACATTATCCAACCGCTACAGAGTGGGCTGGCTTAATACCGAACAAATACCGCATTTCCCGAAGCCCACAAACAAGATCAACTCTAAACGACAAGCCAAAACGGCAAACCTCCCACCCCAAAACGAAGCCGTCCTTCAAAATGGATCATAGCTATGATCCACCCCCGTCGCCTCCCGTCTCCCCCATGCGCATCAAAATCCACAAGCCGCAAACACATCCCGGTCCCTATGAAGCCCCTTAGCGAATTCCTTCCCTAAACCCTAAACCCCTAAACCCTAGTTAAACTCTAAACTCCTGTATATCCCCCCTATGTCTAGGGAGCTTTGGACTGGCCCTTACAAGAACCCGGTGCAAGCGCGCCTCGGACCTTCTGCTCGGCTTGCTTCGCAAGCTTCAGCCATATCCGGGCCTCTCCGCTTCTTGTTCTTGGGGCTGAGTACCCTAGCCCAGAGAAGGTTAACCTTTTATGGCAGGCTTACATAAGCCCAAAAAGCTTAAAGGCTACCTACCCAGGTACTAAGTGTTGAAGTTTAGGGTTTAGGGTTTAAGGTTTAGGGATTGCAGTAGAAGCCCAAAGTTGGAAACCCTATAGCCTCAATCCTGAAGAGTAATGTATAGGGAATCCCAGCAATATTTGGCCTTAATCCGGTCTCCAACTTTATGGGGTTTAGTGTATAGAGTTCAGGATGGCTTGGGATCTAGTGTTTGGGGTGTTTTCGGGTAGAGGATGGTTCAGGGTCTGGGGTTTTGGATGGGATAGTCTAAACACCTACCTTTGGTTAGTAGGGAATGGAAGAAAGGTAGTAATAGTAGTTATAATTGTACCCCATTCCTCCATTCCCTACTAACCAAAGGTAAGAACATGGCTTAGTGGTTAAGGTTCAGGATTGTTCAGGGTTCAGTTTTGAAGGGTTTAGGGTTTAGTTCCAATCTATTCCTACCTCAAGCCTCCATTGTAGTTCCTTATTTGGGTTACCCTATAGGAAAAATCCTAGTCGAATCTTATTCAAGCTCCGATATTCGGGTCCTTGAGGCATGATCGTTGGCCCAGAGGGTCCGAGTACCCAAATCGTAGGACTCTGAATGGTTTTTGACAGGGCGAGGGCGCAGCCGCAAGCCCGGGTCAAGATGCGCCCCGTTCAGATCTGTGCAGCCGTCGGGCAGGGACCGGTTTAGGGTTTAGGGTTTAGGCCTTCTAGGCCCCTGATGTACCTGTATCCCGAAACCCTGCACAGAAATCATAACAAAAGAACTACTTCGGGCTGAAGAAGCTTGCAAATGTTTGAACTGAGTAGCCAGCGCTTCAACTCAAGACCCTAAATAAAGCCGACACACGTCAACCCTTTAGTCGTCAGGCAATCTGCCTCCTCGCCGATCGCCCGGCGTCCGCCGGTGGGCGCCACCACGGAGCCCAGCAGTGCCAGTGCTTCACTACCTCTTAGGGAGCTCTTTCGGGTAGTATAAGAAACATACCTCGAACTCTAAACTCCCTAACACCAAACCGCTCAAGCCGAACACATTAAACTGTAGAGCCCCATGTTTCTACAGGGCGGTGATAACTGGACTGAGGTGTTGGGGGTATGTATTTGTAGTCCTTTTCTGGTGACAATACGGGGATACTTTAGCAAATAACACTCCCTTCAACTTGAAGCTTTCGGACGTCGGACCTCAGATGAAGAGTCCGGTGTTACGGTTTATGGGGTTCTCGTCAGAGCGAGGTACAGAAGTATGAGGGCATCGTCCAAACTTTGGTTGCCAGAAATCAACGGGATGAAACAGGAAGACGAAGGTTCGGAAATCCGAACTACAGAGTTGGTATGGCAACGGTCGAGCCCCATGCTTTAGAAACTTTGGCGAGGTTCTGGGAAGTTGCACTTGGCTAGACCCTAAACCCTAAACCCTAGACTTCCATCCCGAAAGCTCTAGTGCTACTGTAAGACGTCGACACAGAGCCCAACGTGAATGCCCTCAGGAAACGTCTACATGCCGCTTCTGGCGGAATCCCTACCGACTGGCAAAGCCCTTAGACAGATCACCCGAACAATCCTCCGGATTCCGAAAATTTGCCCAAGCCAGATCAGATCGTGGGTTTCAGGTTGTTTGGGGTTAAGGTAAACCCTGCTTAAGATCATAAAGAGTTCATGGCCCAGGTCAGGCGCAGCAATGGCGGCTCCTCAAGCACATGCGCAAGAATACTCCAATCCCTAAAAGTCCGTGTAAGGTCTAAACGGTATGCGATTAGGGGTACTTCAAAATGTCAAACTCGACACTGCGATCTGTATTGTTCTGCAGAAGCCCTACACCAACGCCCGGAACAGCATGACCGGGGCCAGCACCGGTGCGCAACAGCTCACGCACGTTGCCAATCCTGTCAGCATTCTTCAGGATCGAGGGATGCAGATCGTGAAAAGCACATGAGCTCGAGGATCCTACGACCTAAGACCTCAACTAAGCTGCAGACTGGATACCCTAAACCCTAAACCCAAAACCCTAAACTCTACGTCAATGACCTTGAGCACACAATTTCTTCGCCAAGTGGCACGCGGTGAATCGTGGCATGGTCGCTGGCCATGCCGACAAGAGTCAGGGAGCCGTCATCTTCGATGGCACCTAGAGCATGAACGATCTCTGGCTGCAACACTCCCCATCCTTATGGTACGAATGCTTGACAGTATTCACAAGGTCAGCAAGACGTCCAAAACGACAGATCATCAGCAGCAGGACATTGAGCAACCGTATCGCCGCCCCCCACGATGCTGACGATCAGCCAGCACATCTGCATCACCATGCAGATTAAGCACATCATGGGCCAAACCTTTCACAAAACTATGATATCCGTTGGTCCTGGGACATGAGCACGGTGCATTACTTTTATCATAAAGATCAGCATCAGCAACATGGGCACATCCATCGCCCCGTGCGGTGGCAACATCCACAACAGTGCCAGAACGTCGTCTTGGACCTGCACATGACAACTACCGCCACCGTGCTCACCACCAACATCATAATTATCAACATCAATACCATCATCCACAGCAGGGTCGCTGTGACCATCGGGAATTGTTCCTGTTTGAATAAAGATTTGACAGCAGCTTTTTGTCTCGAAGTAGTGCTAGATACTGCTTAAATAGAATCCTGAAATAATGCCAAAACAATACAAAACAGTCTTAAATGGTGTTGAACTAGTGCTAAATAATGATAAATTATAGCGCAACGAAGTGCTAAACATTGCTGAATAGTGTGAGGTAACTTAAAATACTAGGAAGCAAACACACTTTATGACAAAAAACGGCCACAAAACAAGTTTGCGGCCAGAAAGTCCAATCAGACCTAGTCAGAGTCCCATCTACCAGCAGTTATTGGCCTGAGAGGCTTCCATGACATTAATCCTAATCATGTGTTCTTCTAAAACGTCGTCGTCGTCTCCGCCGTCAGTAGCAGCATAGAAACAACGTGGACTTCCGCTGCTCCTCCGATTGCTACTACTAGCGCTGGCACCAGCACTTGCACTGGCAGCACCACTTCCCCCACTCACACTACATACTTATCTGCCCAAACCCTCAATAACCCGCTTGCAGCTCTGTGCCGAATGTCCACGCCAAAACATGAAATCCAGCAAAGCACGCTCAACCATGACCCCATGAGGAAGGACCCTGTACATAACCCCAATACACCAACCATCGACCAAGGAAGCCTTCGCACCCCTTGTGAAGACTTGACACTACGCAAACCCTCTGCAAAAGATCCTCAAACCCCTAGTATAGCCAAACCCTAAGCCCTAAACGGTATGCTGTGTAAACCATGCTTGCAGGGCGCCGATCGCCCGGAAGGCCAGGTGGCACGGCTTCAGGGCCTTGACCTGTCGTTGAAAGCGTGAACAACCCCACGCGAAACCAAGAACCCTAGATTTCGAGTTTAGGGTTTATGTAAATATGGGAAGTATTTTAAACAGGTATAAGTTCCAAACTTAACATTTTGCGAGGCTGCCGCCGCAGCTCCAAACAATCCTGAATCCCAACTCCTAGTGTTGGAGGGCACGGGAGAAGCAGAAAATCCGTGTGTCTCATGTTCCGCCCCCCCTTTCACGCTGGACCGTTTTTCCACAGAGATGTTGCAGGCCTCGCCGTCAGAGAGCTTCACCTCCCAACGGCCGCTTTCCTCGTCGAAACGGAAAAGCCTGGGTGCTGGGCTAGGGTCTTGGATTCAAGTTTAGGGTTATAGATGTTCAATTTGGTTCGGGTTTAGGGTTTAGGTTGATGCTTAGTGGGTTCTGGAGGTTTGGGTTGAGGGTTTAGGATAGAATTTGGGCGGATCGGGTTGGTAAGGTTTTGCTTCATTGATAAGGGCTCTGTGCCTGGAGTTTAGAGCTTAGGGTCTAGGAGTTTTGGGTTAAAGGGGGTTTAGAGTAGAGTGTTTCAGGTTTGGGATTACATCATGCGACTACCCCGGGCTAGATTCGAGATTCGCATCCTGCAGAAAGCACCCATGGCGGCTTCGGTTTACGGTTTAAGGTTTGGGGTTTGGGCTGTAGAGTTCAGGGTTTCGTTTCGATGAACCATGAAATGTCGTACCCCGTGGCTCTAAATCACCAAAGCAACCTAGGAATGATGTTGAGAATGCTTTATTGCCCTGGAGATCACTCGGCAAGCGCTCTGCAGCAATGCTAGTTCCCTGAGTCCATTGTTATTGCAAACAACATCTCACACACACAAACAACAATGAATCCAACGTGGTCGTGGTGCGAGCACATCATGCCGTTCATCTCCGTTGCCTGCAGAGGTGGGCTTACGTATGCTTTCTAAGCTTCAAGCGGTCCTGAAAGCTACAACTGCATTTCAAAACTAGCGACCCCAGGTGTTTAGCAGGCTAACTTTCTGCCGTGAGTGGGGATTAGAATGCGAGACAAACAACTAAAACCTTGCATACATAAACACTTCAGTATTCGATATATATATATATTTTTACGTTGCCTGCTTGTCGAGTATCCTGGGGAACTACAGATTATCCTTTGGGAGTATATTGGGATTATAGTAGGTCAAAGGTTTCCTACTCTACTACTACTACTACTGTTACTACTGTTACTACTACTACTACTACTACTACTACTACTACTACTACCGCTACCGCTACCGCTACCGCTACCGCTACCGCTACCGCCACTACCACTACGACTACGACTACGACTACGACTACTACTCCTACTACTCCTGCTGCTACTGCTGCTGCTGCTATTACTACTACTACTACTACTGCTGCTACTACTACTACTACTGCTGCTACTACTACTACTACTACGACTACGACTACGACTACTACTAGACTACTACTATGACGGGTGTTGAAGGAAGCTAGGCTTTTAGGGCGCTCAGGCAAGCATGGACCTGAGAACCGAGTAAGGCGAACTCCAGGGCCTAGGGCTCTTGAAGCCTTAGCCCCCTTGGCTCCCTATTCTCAACAGGCGGCTCGAAAATTGAAATTTTGGACCCATTCCCAACACGCGGCTCCTAAAGCCAAATTTCTGTATGCGTTTTTTTCTCAAAATTTGGGGTGCGAAGCTCAGCGAAGCCCAAAACCCGAATCCCGGCCTTGAGGCCCTCGATTACCGCGTGGTCTCCCCGAGCAAGCTCCTCAGTCGTACCGAGGCTTTCCCTGTTTAAAGCTCCCTGTAAGGTTCCTTCGAGGGGTTCTTTTTACGGTTCCCTAAAAGGGTTCCTCTGAGGGCTTCTTTGAGGGTTCTCTATAAGGGTTCCTTTTAAGGCTTTGGGGCTTTAGGCTGTAAAAAGTTTTAAAGGGTTCCGCGTTGATTCAAGCCCCCCCAACAAGCACCTTTACCTAAGGATCCTGCCTGTGTTGCAGAACCGGCCCTGTCACAGAGGTTATAGAACTTTAAACCGTGAGATCCTGGGTTTCGGGCTTACCCGAAACCTTTGTGCTAAATGACGCCCCCTTTTTTAGTGGCTCCTTATTATGACGATTTCCTGATCTAGGTCCGGTTATTGGGGGGGGTAACATATGGTTTAGGGAAGTTTGTGGTATGTTTACGTGTCTTTGTCGGGCCTCTGTTTTCGCAGTGGCCAGCATAGCTTTAAGGCAGATAGTGAGGAATCATAATTCCCCGTCTTCCAGTACCTGGGTCACCTGGCTGGAAATAATTGGAGGACTTGGGTGACTAGGAATTTCATTGATGCAATCGCCGCATGCTTCAAAATCTGCTTTTCTTGGACCCCTAACCCATCTTGATCCTGAGCCCGAAACTCAACCCATAAAACCCCAACCAACACCCCTAAACCCAAACACTAAACTGCCCAGAGACTCCCAAACCCTGCATTGAGGAATATACCTTCAATGATAACAGCAACCCTAAAAAGATTTAAGGCATATGCCGAAATCAAGGGGGCTTGGAGTCTCTGGGTCCCTGGTTACCCTAACCACTGCGAATGGACAGGTCTTGTTTTCGATAACTCCGCCGGTTCAAGCTTGATGCCTCACGGCTACTAAGCTAAACGGATAGAAACATGCTAAAGCCTAAACACCGCACCCTAGATGAATCCACCCCCAACCCCAAATCCAGCCCAAACACCTTGACCCAAAACCCTGAAACCCTACACCCTGACCCCTGCCTAGACCCCCCAAATACCCTCAATCAATTCTACCCTAAATACCCACTAAAAAAGACATAAGGGCACTTGGGGGGGGGGGGGGGCTCCCCCAAAAGAAAAAAATAAAAAAAAAAAACACGGGCGCCCCGCCCCCCGCGGGGCCGGCCCGGTCTCCGGCCNCCACCCCAACCCCCTGCCCCAAAGCCCCTCACCCCCCCCCCCCCCCCCCGGCCGTAGCCCCCCAAAACCCCCCAAATAATTCCACCCTAAAAACCCCCAAAAAAAAAACAAAGGGTCCGTGGGGGGGGGGGGGTCCTGCCATGAAGAGACAATTGAAACAAAAAAAGCCGGGCGCCCCTGCCACCCGGGGATCCGGCAGTGTATCCGGCACCGTGGTCTGAGTCATTTAGGGTTTCGGGTTTGGGGGTTTGGGGGTTTAGTAATGTAGGGGTTTAGGGGTTAGGGGCTTATCAGGGTTTAGGGTTTATAAAGGGGTTTATTATAGGGTTTAGGGATTGAGGTTCAGGCTTTATACGGTTTACGGGCCCTGCATCGCGTGACATTGTAAGTTTGTGCTTCAGGTGTAGAGTTGTTCAATGTTCTTCAGAAACAGAAGGATCCCTGCACCGAAGTTTTCGAAGGGTTATACACATTGGCCCGAAGGCCAGTATTCCCTATAAGGGTCCGTGTGCCGATGAGGCGCACACCTAAGCTACTCTATGGGAACTCCTGTATGGCCTATGAGTATATGCAGAAAAGAAACACATAGACCCTCAATGCAAGGAGTTTAAAGGGCTTCTGGCCTTTGTAGATTGGGTTTAGGCTTATAGGGTTCTGGCTTTATGGTCCGGGGCCTGGGGCTCAGGATGTCGGCGGCTGTTGTTACTACAAGTTTAGGGTTTTGGGGCTATGGTTTAGGGTTTAGCGTGTTGACGTGCTTCTATACCTGATCATTAACAGACCACACCAGCGACTGCTGCAACGCATGCTTGACTCATCTGAGTCAGATTACAGACTGAGGCTTTGAATCATTGAAGACCACGTCCAGCTGCGCAGGCCATGCATACATTGGCGTCATCAGAAGCCACAGCAGCTTTATGCTGTTCTTGTAGAACATCCTCAATTGCCAATAAGCAGTCTCACGATGGAAAGACTGGCCGTATGCGCACAGAACATGGACAAGATTCATCCGGGTCTTGAGAACAACAGTGGCGCTCGACTTGCTGAGGGCAACGCAGAAGCCACTTTCCGTCCGAATAGTTGTGACCCTACTCATGCACCTCTTGCATTGAAGCTTTCGGCTTGCGGCGCGGGCTTGGGCACTGCGCAATGTTGCGAAATGACAAGATTTGCCAGTTCCCGTGCTCCAAAACCCGAATAGAAGCCTGACTGGCAAGTGAAACAGGGAGAATCTACGCCTGCACTGCGCGGCATACTCCCAGACACAAACCCTAAAACCCTGAACCCCCAACCTGAAACCCGGACACCCAAAACCCTGAACAACACCTCATTAAGAGCCCTAAACTTGAAGGTCATAACACCCAGGCCCTGCACATGTAAACCCGAAAGACCTACAGCCCTTAGACCGCGAAGAAACGAAGCCGCAAAGCTGAACCGTAGAACCCTCGGTTTAGGGTTTAGGGCCCCGAGACGCTGAAGCCCTAAAACTCGGATCGCGCAAGCCAAAAATCTGAGCCTCAACTGGAAGAGCGCAACCCTAGTTGGAGTGTCGGGGGACCTCGTAATTAAGTAGCTGTCTTATAGAGTTAGAAGTACCCTAAAAGGGAACCTATAGTTGGGGTTATGATACTTTTTGTCTATAAATATATGATTCTGGAAATAGGGGACCCTAATGTAGAACCCTAAATAGTAGGATCCAACTTATAAGGTCCCCAAAATAAGGTACCCTATAATTATTTCCGGAAACTCCCATATATGATTACTAAGTCCCTCCAAGCAGAGGCCTCAACGCCAAGGCCCAAAGCCCGTAGCCTCAAAGCTGCCCCTGATCCCGAAACTCTGCACACGCCCCCGCCCAAAACATCCTCGAAACCCCAATCTCTAGAGGTCCAAGTACCTGTGGCCGCAAACCCTACAAAATAGTAGTAGGTTATGACCCCTCAATTAGAGGGTCGAACCCCTAAACGGTAGGTTTTTGGATCCACAGGTAATCCTTATTCATGGTTTCTGGTCCCTGAAAAGGCTTAAAAGTCCAAAAATATCCTCAAACCCTAAACTCCCCGACCCTAACCAAACCCTTAACCCCAGATCCTAAAACCTCAAATCCAAGAAATATACAGGGACCTCTGCTGCTGCAGGCTTTGCGTCGCCATCCTCAGCCGCAGGCATAAGAATGCTAGGGTTTAGTGATTTAGCTGTTTTGGTAGCTACTTGAGGAGTTAGGGTTTAAGTTTGCTAGCTACTTGAGGAGTTAGGGCTTAGGGAGAAGGGCTCAACAACTTTAATCGAGGACCCATTAAACCCTAAACCCATGAAGCTGGTCGGCTTGAAACCTCCGCCCAACGTTACCACCTGCCCCGCACTCCATTTCCAGGCGCCTTGCTACACCTTACACCTTCTAGAGGTCCTACAACCGCAGGTTGCAAATTGCTACAGCTGCTACAAACCCAAGCCTTGAACTCAATGAAAAAGCTGCAGAATCTGAAGCCAAGTGCCCAAAATCCAGAACGTATCAAAGTCTCAAGCTGAAGCCAGGACCCCAGCAACCCTAAATCCGAACAGAATCTGCGGGCGCTGAACTTTTCAACTAGACAGTCATGAGAATCCTAACCGCGGTTTAATTTAGAGTTGAGGATTTGGGGCTTTAGCTTTAGTGGAGATTGACACACACACACACACATGCACACACACACACACAACACACACACACAACACACACACACACACTTAGCTCGGAATTATGATTATCTCAATTTCTTGAGCTACTTCTCAACATCTCGGTCTATGTCTAGATTTACTGATATGCTGCTTTTGACTGTGTGGATCTAACGGTTTCCACGCCTTCAAGCAAGCACTGCACAGAACTGACATGTACATGACTGTCATGGGCACTGAAGCCAATATTAAGTCCACCAGCTATCCACTACGGGATCCAGGTGCAACTTTGCAGGTACGTTTACACGTCCTTGCACTTGCAGAATTCATTGGCTGAGGCACAAGTGAAGGACCCTCAGCCCCCTGCGAAGTTACTTAGCCCTTTGGTACAGGGATGACACACACACACACCCCTTCACTTGGAAGGGGTGACATGCTAACAGCGAGGTCTCCAGGCTCAAAGCCTCATACAGACTGCAAAACTCACAGTGATGATGGTTATGAAAACGATCAGCACCAAGGATGATAGCGTCTAACGAAATTCGGTTCAAGAAGCTTGCACCCGCTTGCATGACAGCTCGCACTCCTTTGGACATGATTGCCAAGGACTGTAGGAAAGGTACAATACAACTGACTTTCCGGCAGGCTGCACAACCGACACCCCTTCACTTGGAAGGGGTGACATGCTAACAGCGAGGTCTCCAGGCTCAGAGGGGGTCTAGGCCTCACTTTACAAACTGCGAAACTCACAGTGATGATGGTTATGCAAACGACCAGCACTTCCCCGACATCCCTACATGGAGGGGGTTGTGCTGGCTGAAGCCAAAGCGTGATCAAGGATGATAGCGTCTAACGACATTCGGTTCAAGAAGCTTGCACTCCCTTGCATGACAGCTCGAACTCCCTTGGACATGATTGCCACGGACTGTAGGAAAGGTACAATACAGCTGACACTCCAGCAGGCTGCACAACCGACCCCCTGCGAAGTTACTTAGCCCTTTGGTACAGGGATGACACACACACACACACCTTCACTTGGAAGGGGTGACATGCTAACAGTGAAGTCTCCAGGCTCAGAAGGGGTCTAGGCCTCACTTTACAAACTGCAAAACTCACAGTGATGATGGTTATGAAAACGATCAGCACCAAAGCGTGATCAAGGATGATAGCATTTGATAGCGTCTAACGAAATTCGGTTCAAGAAGCTTGCACTCCCTTGCATGACAGTTCGCACTCCCTTGGACATGATTGCCACAGACTGTAGGAAAGGTACAATGAAGCTGACTCTCCAGCAGGCTGCACAACCGACACCCCTTCACTTGGACGGGGTGACATGCTAACAGTGAGGTCTCCAGGCTCAGAGGGGGTCTAAGCCTCACTTTACAAACTGCAAAACTCACAGTGATGATGGTTATGAAAACGATCAGCACCAAAGCGTGATCAAGGATGATAGTGTCTAACGAAATTCGTTTCAAGAAGCTTGCACTCTCTTGGACATGATTGCCACGGACTGTAGGAAAGGTACAATGCAACTGACTCTCCAGCCGGCTGCACAACCGACTGCACTTTCTGATCTCATGCAAGCTGCAGGTCCAACAACCATGCTGCATGATGAAATGATGAAAATGGAACGATCAGCGCTACCCCGTCTCCCCTGCATGGAGGGGGCAGCGCTGTCTAAGGCCCGTGCATGATAAGATGATGTTACTCAAGATCGAACTTCGAGAATTTCAGGGATTTCAAAATTTCAGGAATTTCCGTCCGACCATCTTCAATCACTTCGTTTTCAAGAGGTGCTAGAATCCTCTCAAGGGCCTGCATTTCATGGGGGTTCTCAGGTTGTGAAGTCATCCTTCATTTCCTGAACTTTCAAGCAGGGATCTTCAGAGAGGTGTGAGGCACTTGTTAGATACCTGATGATGATGGGGAGCTGCGTTACTTCGGCAAGGACGAGCAGAACTCAGATCGAAACCAGCATTGTGAACAAGACGACTCAACAAAACTGTCAACAATAATTTCAGAATTTCATCGTGTTGCCGTCGCTCATATTTCAGTACAGTCACGAGCTTCGGACATTATCTGTGAAGTCAGTTTCGTGGAGCCTCCCCTCCACTCAGTTCGCGCCCACAGGGGAAGGCGATACTGAGACACACTTAGCTTGAACCTCTTGGTACAAATGTCGGTCTAAACTATGATCATCTCATTTCTTGAGCTACTTCTCAACATCTCGGTCTATGTCTAGATTTACTGATATGCTGCTTTTTGACTGTGTAGATCTAATGGTCTCCAGGCTCACAAGCAAGCACTGCACAGAACTGACATGTACATGACTGTCATGTGCACTGAAGCCAATATTAAGTCCACCAGCTATCCACTACGGGATCCAGGTACAACTTTGCAGGTACGTTTACACGTCCTTGCACTTGCGGTCTTCATTGGCTGAGGCACAAGTGAAGGACCCTCAGCCCCTTGCGAAGTTGCTTCGCCCTTTGGTACAGGGATGACACACAGACACACGCACACACACGCAAACACAAGTCGAAAAGAACTCAGCTAGGTCCTAACGACCTGAAGGCCTGAAACACACACCCCAACGTCCTAAATTCACTGAAACTTCAAGCACAAGCTCTGGAGCCCTAAGGTCCTGCTAAAGCCCTGGAAGCTACCCCATAGCCACCTTGGCTGCCTCTGCGGGCGGCGCTGTCGCAGCTGCATCCTTCTCACTTAGTGAGGTGTCTCTACCCTAGAGGGTCCATATAGACTAGCATTATGGAAGTAAGTCTCCAAACCATAATAAGGATGGTCTTTTGGGACCCAACGCCACAATGGCAGCATGCACGGACCAGCTGGGCACCTTGCTTCAGAGCTTGCCTACCGATCGAACGATTTGCAGCAATACAACCACAACATGTTGGCAACGCTGTCGATGCTCTGTGTATATGTAGCAAATTATGTATCTTATACTCGATGGCATATGCATGCATGAATATATATATATATATACATATACATATATATACATATATATATATATATTGTATTATATACACATACACACACCTACACGCATGCATCAGTAGGTGAGCAACCAGTACAGATGTAGTTCGCAAGAGACCGCCTTTTCGGTACTATAAGGCCTGATGTGGGACATGTGGGTAGTTCTCTAAATTGTGGTCCCTTCTTAGGTCCCCCAAATAGTACGGCACCCTCATAAGAAAAGGGCCCTAACATCCTTTTCCTTACCGAACTGCCGTTGTGGGACAAGCCTGTAGCTCTCACTCACATGTCTTCCTGATACCCTTCTCCAATCACGGCCTCCTTCTTGGCCTCGGGCGTCGCAGCTGGTGCCACCGGGTCCTTCTGGCGTGTAGGCGAGAAACCGCAAACCCAAGGCGTTTAAGGCAAGTTGAATCTTTTGAGGTCTGACTTTTGCGTTACGGGTGCTACCTATAGTCTCCATTGCAGTTCCTTTTTTGGGGTTCCTTATAGGATCCGCAATATCAAGATGGTTAAACGAGAAAAATAAGGAACTACAATGGAGACTATAGGTCGGGTTCAAAACTTCAGATCGTGATTGACGATGTTCACCCTAAACCCTAAACCCTAAGGAAGCACGGCCCTGGAAGCCTGAAGGTGCACGGCCTACCTCGAGGGTCCATGCACATGTCTAGTATTTCTAATTTTCTGAGTAGCCCCTTTGTATGATTGGTATCCTTTTTCCTACTATTTGGTTTTAAGAAGGGAACCCAAGCTGAAAAAGGGGGAAATACTTCAAGGAACCTAGCACCCAAGGGCTTCTTATAAATGTACCCTGATGCCAACTTATCTACTATGTACTGGCGTTTCTATTTACATGGGTTTAGGATTTAGGTACATGGACCCTTAGGGTTAGCTCGACCCACTCCGAAGTGGAGCATCCTTCGCTGAAGGGGTTCACTGCTTCTAAGTATCCTACTGACAGACCCCATCGAGTCGTACTCACGTGCTCGTACCCCTGCAAGAAGCACGGTAACAGGCGCAGTAACAAAAATATATCCATTACAACTCTAGCCCCGCAACCCAAGACTCTAAACCTAAACCCTAAACCCTCGAATGTTACATGACATTTCCGACAAACCCCTGAAAAGCCGCTAATACAACCATTCAAGAACCAAGAGGGCCCGTATATGATCCCGGTTCGGCCGTCCCCCCCCCCCCTCCCCTCCCCTCCCCTC
>BGNK01000182.1:272359-295831 GCA_003297005.1 Symbiodinium sp. clade A Y106
GGGGGGGGGTCGGCGAACCGAGAACCGGGATCATATATACGACTATTATGGAATTAGGCCCCGAAAGACCATCCTTATTGTGGGTTTGGGGGCCTCCAGCTGAAGAACCCTTAGAACCCGAAAAGGAAGCCTAAACTCTGAAGCTCAAAACCCTAACCCCTACATCCCAACTCTAACCTTGAAGCCCTACTATACCCCAAACTCTTATGGAAACACTAGCCCAATCTCCGATATGAAGCGCTGAAAGAAAGAGCCCGACAGACCCTACCTTAACCCTGAATAACCTACCTTGTTTAGGGCTCCTTATGAAGATTTTCTTATATAACTCCTTAGAAACATCGGTTATTCCGACTTAAGGTAAAACCCTAAACCCTAAACCCCAAACCCTGTCGAAGCCTCTTCGGATGTCGAGTGCATACACGGCCCGTTTCAACGGAAGCCTTACCCTTGAGGAATCCTGAAAGGAACCCTTCAAGGAGCCTATGAACCCAGAGACTCCAATATCCCGTAATGAAGGGAGTATACCTTAAATTATAGTAGGATTCCGAAAATGATTTAAGGCATATTCCGTAATTAAGTGATATTGGAGTCTCTGGGAAGGACCCTTTAAAGCCCCGAAACCCAATGCCTAAACCCTGAGCCCTCAGATCCCCGAGCCAAGCTACCGCTGAGGAAGTCTCGCTCTTCTCGGGGGCCGCCATGGCTACTCGCAGCAAGCGATCCCAAAACCTTGCCTTATCCTAAAAGGCGGTTTATAGGGCTGTATTGATCTCTTATCGGATTTATAAGCGCCTTTTTTGAAGGGTTCGGGTCTAGGAAATTACATATACTAGAACGCAATCTAGGCAGTACAGCCGTATGTACTGTAATGATGTGAGTCAAGCATGCTGCTGGTATGGGGTCATAACAAACATCATCACCAAGAGGACTTGACAATGCTGGGACTTTCCGCTCGCAGCATAATAAAGGGCTGCACTCATCGGCCTATTGTCCGTGGTTGAAGCTATTGACGTGTCTTGCGTACGTTGCTCGTCGACGTGTCGAAGAATGTCGAAGAAGCGTTTCTTCTTGTTGGGCTGCTGGCCTGCTTGTATGATCCTTTGCAAAGCCTGGCAGGTGCGAATACTCCGAAATGCTGGCATGCCAAGTATACTGCTTTCAGGATGTGCCGCGGTAAGACAGCAAGCCCGCATGCCCGTGCACTCGCATCACGGTTTTTTGTTTTTTGTTACTTCTGACACCCCTCTGTGCTCTAGTCGTGGAGCAAAACAGCAGTAATTGCTGCTTACTATAAAGTGCCATTGGTGGCTGGATACGAGCAATCAGCTGAGACAGCCATTTTTGGCGAAAATCCGGCTTTGCCGCGGATTGGGGTGGGCTTTTCCGCTGTGCTAAAGAACAGCTGCAGGGGGCTTTGCTTCATGATCACCTGGCACAAACTTCGTTAACATAAACGTATAGTGTTGTCCACAACAGTGAGTGCTCCACTCTATGAGAAACCTAGAGGCTCCATAGTAGTTCCTTTTGGGGGTTCATATTTAGAATCCTATACGGTAATCCCAAAAAGGAACTACTATGGAGCCTATGGGAAGATGTTGCGCAAGGGAGTGCCCAATGGAGCGCCCACCGCAGAACGAATCTGTGGGGAGAACAGTGCCCCGGGAAACAAAAAGTACACACCGCATTATAATTAACACTAAACGGCCCTGATTACACCTGATGCGGATGAGACCACAATGGCCTTTCCTCAATCACTCCAAGCTCTTCAAGCTGAGCAACATAGGTTTAGGGCGTTTAGTGGGAGCATACGTTCATCGACCATAAGATGCCGGCAAGGAGGAGTGGTGGGCAATGATCCTCAACTCCCCTGTCTTCTTCATCTTCTCGTAGGCAAAGGTATACTCGACCCCGGTTTCGTTCCCGGTGACTGCGTCGGTGAAGAAGTAGTAGCCCTGGGCTAGTGCAACATCCCCCACGCAAGTGGTCTGATTGTTCGCAAACTCAACGGCCGACCAAGTCTGACCGCCATTGATAGCAAAGCCTTTGTCTTCAGGGAAGCCTCCTTGCTCCTCCGTGGCGTTGTAGCCGAGGAAGTAAGATGCGGCACCGGTGAATGTCTCGCGGAAGGGATCCTCTATCGCGAGGGTCGGCTTAAATAACACCTTGGACTCGCCGTAATTGTAGAGCTTGCTGATTGCATCCACTGCGATCTGCTCATAGCTTGAATTGGTCCCGCCCTGCTGATACGCGGCAGAGATGCTCAAGATCGCATCCTTCCATGCTTCTTGAGCTGCCGCAACACGATCTTCGCAGCTTGGGTCGCTGTAACTCCTTTTGGAGTAGCCGCGGCCACGCCACCAAAGAGGCTTTACCGGCCAAGGTTTCATCGGCCAAGAACCTGTTTTGATGCTGGCATCTCGAGTCTGGCCTTCCTGGATCAAAAGGGAGGAAGCGGGAGTTGGATCAGGCAGTGGAGCCGGCAGCGATGAGTGGTGGGCGATGATCTTCAACTCACCTTCCCACATCTTCTTGTACACGAAGGTGTACTCCACGCCTGTCTCCACCCCGGATGTTGCATTCTTGAAGTAGTAGTACCCTTGGGCAAGCGCAACATCCCCCACGCAGCTTATCTGATCATTGAAAAACAAGACCTTTGACCAAGTATCACCACCTGCAATGGCAAAGCCTTTATCCTCCGGGATGCCACCGCCGCCATTGAATGCTTGCATGGCATCGTTTCCAACGAAGTACGACAATGCACCATCGAAAGTGGGGCGGAAGGGCTCCTCTTCGGCCAAGGTCGGCTTGAAGACCACCGGCCCAATGTCATAGCCGTAGAGGTTTTCGATGGCATCAATCGCCACGGTCACAAATTCTCCACTGGAAGTATTCTCCCGGTATGCCGCGGAGATGTCGAGGATGGCTCCCCTCCAGTCCTGCTGCGCTGCACGAACGTCATCTTCGCAGTTCCACTCGGGGTAGCGCTGCTTTTGCCACCTCCACTCATCGGCTTCCAGTGCAGTGTGATCTTCCGAGGACTTCATGCGCTGCAACAGCACTGTCTCCTCGCCCAAATCGCAGTCGATGCATTCGGCTCCTGCGAGTGGTGGGCCAAGACCAAGGGTTACTAGCCCAGTCAGAAGCACCGAGTAGCTGATCATTGCAAGCTTGGGGTGTCCGTAGCGGGAGCGAACCCCAATCGAAGGTGCGTGCCTCTGGCTTCGGGACTGTCTTAAACTTGAGCAGAGTGGCCAAGGGGTAGCACAGACTCGATCAGGGCAGGATCTCTGCCGATGCAAACATGTGCCGTTCAGAGCAGCCGGTGCTGTTCTTTTTGGACCATGCAATGCCTCTTTGTGCAACACGCATCGTCTCAGTCTCACACAGCCTCTTGGACAACGAGCTGCCTGGCCTGATCAAAGTTTACGGTTTAGGGTTCCCTACACCCTTCTAAGGTGCAGCTTTGCACATGCTTGCTGCTTGCAGTCCTTCAAGTTTGCAGTCTCGTGCCTCAAGCCGACGCACTACAGGGACTCGCGGCATCATAAGAAACCATGGTCAATAATAACTCACATCATCATCATCAGCTTTGCACACAGCCAACAGCCTAAGGCCCTAGCTGCCTCAACCCGAACCACAAGCCTTTCATCCTTATGAAGTCCGAGAATACCCGAAGGGTCCATGTACCCATATAGTCTATACTCAGGCCTCAAGTAGTCCCTATGTACCTATGTACGTACTTAAAGTAAACCCTATATGGGCACATAGACCCCTCAACCCTAAACCCTAAACCGCCTAAACCCTAAATCCTAAACCAAAAAAAACCCTAAACCCTAAACCCCTAAACCCTAAATCCTAAACCAAAAAAAACCCTAAACGTTAAACCCCGGGAAAGCTGCTCTGAACCCCAAGACGCATTGAATGCTGCACCCTCGCATCAGGAGCCGATCTAGCGGAACGATAACGGAAAGCTCCAGGTTCTATATGAACGGTTTAGGGTTTAGGGATTAGGGCCTCAGCGCTCCGTGTTTATCACTTGAGTTTTATAGGGCTTAGGGTTTAGACTTTACAGGGTTTACGGTATAGGGGTCTGTAGAACGGCGTCCTATGATGGGACACCCAATGAGCAAGATTATCAATGGTTCAGCTATGTGTGTTGGCTTAGGGCCGGGGGGTTTCTCGAACTGTTGGCTCAAGGGCGTAGAGCTATTGGGTTTAACACTTGCTCTATGGTTCATAGGCACTAATCAGATGTGAGGCACCAGGTAGCTGTAGCCTATTTCTTGCTTCTCGTAGCTAATGCAACATCAACACTACTTATCACTACAGCCAGAACCATGAAGAGGGAGCAGTCAAGCTGCGCCAGCAGCGAAAACAAGCGTTGCTGCAAAAAAACAGAGTCAGCATGGCCTGGCCGTCTTTAGAACCCGTAAATTAAAGGGACCGCCTAACCCGGCCAGGCCCCCTTTCTCGGAACCTTGTAAAGAACCCGCAAGGAATCCTTAATTATGACCCTCAAGCCCCAAATCCTGTAACTCAAACCTTATGCCCTGAGCCCTTATTAGCCCTCAAACCTGACCCTAAGGCTCCATGTACCCCAAAAGTATGCTAAAACCCCCCCTAATAAACCCTAGGTTTGAAAACCTAAACCCTGAAAATACCTTCAAGGCTCCAGTCCATACTGTATGGGTACATGGAGCCTCAGGGATATCCTCGAGCCATGCTACTGGCTTCTTGTAGATTTAATTTAAGTTGCCAGAACAAGGATATTTAGTAAATATTATATGGCTTCTTTATGACAGTAACTTAAACTAGGTTCACAAAAGGGTCCACATATACTATCACTAAGGCATTAGGTCCCCGAAACCATAATAGGGATGGTCTTTTGGGGCCTAACTCCATAATGGTAGTATGTATCGACCCTATGGGTTCCTTAACAAGACCCATCCCAAAACCCTAAACCTTAAACCCTAAACCGTAAACCCTAAACCCACTCAAGTCATGTCTGGCTCTTCTCTTGGGCCGCCATGGCTACTTGCAGGCAGAGATCCCCAAGCCGACCCCGGTTTAGGGTTTACCTAGAGTCCCTGAAACCTAAACCCTAAACCCCTAACCTGTAGTTTTTATTTTTGGTTAACCATATATATATATATATATATATTATAGGATCCTAACCATACAACTGGTTGACCAAAAAAGGAACTACGTAGAATGGAGACTCTAGATAGGATTTAGGTATCCTGAGGCTGGCTCTTTGTAATGGGCTTCATATGCTTGTTTTAAGCAAGGGCTTTCTGGCTTTGTAGGGCTTTGGGTGCATATTGGGTTTTGCTCGGCTCCTTTATTGAACGTTTCGGGTCAAGAGCTTCGGAAATACTAGATCCCATGCCTCCGCAACAATCACGACCAGGGCGAGAAAGAAACGGTACGCAAGCTCTATGTTATCTGAACCAAGCAAGTTGCTTGTATGGGATCACAACAAAAACAAACATAATTACTTTATCAGCAGGAGGACTTGACCATTCTGAGAGAGTGGTGGGCCAAGACCAAGGGTTACTAGTCCAGTCAGAAGCACCGAGTGGCTGATCATTGCAAGCTTGGGGTGTTCGTAGCGGGAGCGAACCCCAATCGAAGGTGGGTGCCTCTGGCTTCGGGACTGCCTTAACTTGAGCCTGAGCAGAGTTGCCAACGAGTAGAACAGACTTGATCAGTGCAGTTGATGATGGGATCCTGCCGTCTCTCATACTCTGACACAATAGGAAATACTCTCTATATCTATGTGTGTATATATATATATTGTACTCTATTTTATTCTATTTTATTCTATAACATACAGTAGTATACTACAATACAAACTGCAGCTCGCAGCTCCGATGACGTATCGGTTGATTCTGTGGGACTCTTCTACCAGTACCTCGTTGCAAGCATGTGCCGCGCTGGTCTTCTTTTTGGGCCAAGCCAGTTCGTGCAACACGCATCGTCTCGGTCTGACACAGCCTCTGGAGCAGGAGCTGCCTGGCTTGGGATTTAGGGTTCAGAGTTTAAGGGTTTAGGGTTCCCTAACCCTGGCGCTCAGGGTCAAGGGTGCGGCTTTGCACAGGTTTGGTGCTTGCAGTGGTTGCAAGTGTTGGGGTCCCATGCTTCATGCCACCGCACGATAACGACTGACGAAATTTTAGGAAACCATGGTCCTAATGGTTCTCTTTATCATCAGCTTTTCTAACGAACAGTGCAGTTCTTGTAAGTGCACATGCACAACGAGTAAGAAGCGGAGTGACAGAGACGTATTTCTTAACTTAGGGGCTGAGTACCCCAGACCAAAAAATGGTTAACCTTTTCATTTATGCTAGGGTTACATACACCCAGAGCTACTAAGTTAAACGTTAAGACCCTCATGTCCAAGGTCTGTGCAGCCGACCCTATGGAACGAGAACAGGAAGAGCTTGTTTGTATCTCAGGACCCCCAGTTTTGCCTTTGGTGCTTAGGATTAGTTTGGTTAGGAGTCTGAAATGGCGACCGCGTGGTGGGGGGGGGGGAACCCAAGGTATAGCAGTATCAGCTGTTCATGAGGTAGGGCCTCTGCATTCAGAGCTCAGGGCCAGCGTGTCCAAGGTTTTGGGTCCAACAGTTCGAGGGCGATTCTTTCGTAGGCACATGTGGGGCAAATAGGGTCAACAGTGAGGTAGCTGTAGCCAGAATTCCTTAACATCGTAGCTAGCTAATGATGCTAAATGCAACAACAACAACAACAACCACAACAACAACAACATAAACATACTACTGAAACAGAACTGCGAAGCAGGAACTCTGAAGCACAAAAACATGTGCCAGCAGTGAGCATAAACATTAAAACCTGGTCGCCATAGTTCTGGAAGAGGACGGCAAGAATGAGAATAACCGGATGTCATATTTTGAAGTAGCAGGATATCTAGCGCCCTAAACCCTCAACCCCTAAACACTGAACCCCTAAACCGAAAACCCAACGACAACTAGGAAGTCCTGCGGATCCCATATACACGCCTTTTCGACACCGACACTCAAGCCTTGAACACAAGGCCCACCTAAGCATTTGGGGTCCAGGCGTACCCGATAGATCATACCGGGCCCCTGTCGGGACTCCTAACGATTTGGCTAGCATACAATTTCACTTTGGGGAAGTACTTACAACAGACGCCTGTGACCCTCGAAACCACGGCTGGTCGAATACTCCGACCTTCAATCGGAAATCCTAAAGAACTAAAACCTGTCCCCGCGGTCCGTATGCCCGTCCACGAAAATTCTGGAACACCAAAACAATATTGAAATCGTAAAACCCCTATAACTCCCGCAGGCCAAGGAAAAGCACTGAAATCGTAAACCCTAAGACCCTAAACCCTAAACCCTAGACCCTAAACCCAAAACCCAAGTCTGAAAAGCCAAGGAGCAGCAGCAACAGCAAAGATCGTCGTTCGGCCTGGACTACCGACTTTTGGCTTGGGTACATGCCTAGGGGTGGGCTTAAGGGGGTTTAGGGTTTAGGGGCTTCAGGTTCAGATTAGGTTCAGGGTCTACATTAGGAAATAGGGTAAGGGCTTGCAGAGTTTAGGGAGTAGCAGATGGGGCTTCGGGTTTCGCAGCCGCTGTTTGAGGCCAGCTGGGGAGTGTACCTTTTACTACAGCTTTCGAAGGTCCCTGCTGTTGAGTTCGTCTGGACCCAGATATTCGCTACAAGGGACATTCAAGAGTTTCTACTGGCGAGCAAAACCAGATTGTCACACGGTTGGTGGACATTTGCTCTGTCTGGTAATGTGGAGGAATACCTTAAATTGTGACCCTTACAACTTCGCTTCTTTCGAAGGAGAACAGTGGTGAGACTCGGCGAGATCTTGGGAGAGGGAGAGAGGGGAGAGAGCTGTACCGTCTGTATATACCCGGAGCATCATGAAGCATCTTTCAGAAGAAGACACATTGGGAATTGAGCATGCGTGACAGTTTTGCTTTTTATACCTGCATGCTCAGACAGATTGCAAACATCTGCAGCCAAACTACCCGGTGCACACATGCACATTGTTGTCCGGGCAGGCATCCCCCACATAACTATGCCTCTTCATTTAAAGCCCGACCACAAATCCCAGAAACAAAAGCTGTGTCGAGAGGACAAATCTACAGGGATCTCGCGCCCCAAAACCCTGAAAGGGCTCGACATAGCCCCAACCCCCCCCTTCCTGTGTAGAGTATAGGGTGCCTCATTTTGACTTCCTTGCATAACTCCTTGAAAAAGTAAGCTATTTGGGGTCCCCTCTCCCAAACATCTCGGAATAGCCTACGTAGAGAAATAATTAAGTCATAACCCAGACGCCCGAAAGGTCCTAGAAGGTACATCCCCCAATTTGGGACCCTATACTACCCAAGAGGGTCCATATATACTACCATTATAGAATTAGGTCCCAAAAGGCCATCCCTATTATGGTTCCGGGGACAGTGGAAGAATATATGGACCCTCCGGGTACGAAAGGATACTTTATAAGAGCCCCTTTAAGGGTTCTACTTTTGGAATCCACTCAAGGGGTCTGGGAAGTATCCTCGGATCAGAGTCTGTACTGAGACCCAAAGGCACCCAAACCCTGAAACTCCAAGGCACCTTGATAGTAACCACTTTGGTTAAAGGCAACGTCTCAATACTGGTAAGTGATGAACACTTAGTCAAGCCTAAATCCAAGCCCGAAAGCTCAGCCCTAAACCCAAAAGGGGACACTCATGTTACCCTAAACCCTACATGGACCCTATATGAGACCTACCTTTTTGGGGTTCCCTAATATGATTTCTGTATATAAGTCCTTAATTATTTGGGGAGTTAGCGTTTGGAGGCTTGATTTAGGAGTTTAGGGGCTTCGGGGTTAGGGCTTAGAGGCTTGTTTTAGGAGTTTAAGGGCTAGGGTTTAGAGGCTTGTGATTTAGGAGTTTAGGGGTTTAGGGCCTTTTTGCTTAAGCGCCTCTTTTAAAAAGGGGTTTAGGGGTTAGGGTTTAGAGGCTTGATTTAGGAGTTGAGGGGCTTAGGGGCTCTAGGGTTTAGGTGTAGGGGTTTTCGGAAAGCCTGAGTACTCACATGCCGGTTCCACGTGTTGAGATCTGTCGTGGTCCGCGAACACCTTGCAATGGACGATTCTAGGAGGGGGCGGGGGGTCTAACCCTAAAAGAGCCCCTTCTTCCCGAAACCAGGTGGGTGTGTACGACGGGGGGTGGGTGAGGGTAGTGGGGCTTCGCAGACCAAGCAATAGGGTTTAGGACTTAGGGGTTTAAAAGGTTTGGGTCGAGGGTTTGGCATCAAGTCACGGAGATTCAATGATGCTCATGAAGCAAACACTCTTCTTCGTCCATTACATCGTGATAGGCATTTCCTAGTCAACACCTTGCTTTCGAAACCCTAGCACGACTCATTGCATGCACCTGAACCTCAATTGAAAGCTCCAAAAGCCGAATCCTCAAACCACGGCGACGCATGCCTTGATTAAGCCCTTACTATAGTCGTATAGTAGTTTAGTAGTAAATTTAAAGTAATTAGCTAACTAAACCCATACAGCCTGAGTTGTAGACCTTCACGGCCCAGTATCCAAAACCTGCGAGTACCTTTCTTAAACCCCTACGCCACGAATCTCCAAACCCTTCCAGTGCCAGACCCTTACCCAGCACTGCCGATGTCCTACAACCGACTGAAAAGCCATTCAAAATACTGAACCCCAACATGCCCTGCTCCCTAAACCCTGCAATCCCTTTTGCTTAGAGCTCTGAACCGCCACCTCGGAGCAGCACAAAATAGAACGCTCACACTTGAAAAACAAAACGAAAAGCCAAAAGCCCTGAACCTTAAGGGTTTATGGGGTTTAGGGCCCCCCAAGTCTCGAGCACGCCTCCAGCAAACGACCTTCTTCGACAAAGCCACCTGAGGCGGCTCGATGGCCCAAAGCCTCGGTCTGTCATCGGCTCTACTACTACTACTACTATTACTATTACTACTTCTACTTCTACTACAGGTCGGACCTCCATATTCTAACATACACCTTCAAATCACAGTCCTAAAAGCTGTAATGTAAGGCTTCCTTTGAAGGGATCTATAAGGGATCTATAAAGGGTTTAGGGTTTAGGGTAGGAACCTGATTAAGAAACCTTGGGCCTTCATTAGGGCTCCTTATATGAATCCTACTATTGTGGGGTTATAAGGCCAGGGTTTCTTAATCAGGTTCCTGCATTAGGGCGTATAGCTGTGGAGATTGTGTCAGCCGCTCCCGCCCCCTCTGTGCAAACTCCACCCCTCAAGTGCAGGGCAATCCGTAAACTGGCTGCAACACACCTGCATTCCCAAAGGCTCCATGTGGTACCCTTATAGTAGATACTGATGCCGCAAAGGGGTCCCTATTCAGGCACTTTAAGGCTTTAAGGCCTAAGTATCTACTATATGGGTACATGGAGCCTTAGGGATTGCCACGTGTCAGGAGTCCCAAACCACTTTGCCCCGTAACCCAGCTGCAGCCCAAATCCTCGACTTCGATGACCGGGTGCAAAAATAGCCAACTCGACCAGAGCCGCCCTCAACTACTAAAACCCGAAACCTGCATGTTGTAGCGGGTTTGCGCTGATACTCAGTCAACCCGGAACGTTAACCCCTAACCTGAAAGTCCTTAAATCCACAGTTGCACGAAGCCAGAAGCCTCAAGCCCGAAAAGCTTCAAGCCCGAAGCCTTCTAAACCTCGAGGCATGTCAGGTCTCATCAACTCCCTTCAGTTTAGGGTCTAGGTTTCAGGGGTTTAGAGGTTTTAGGAGTGTACATAGGGCTTACGGTATTGGGGCACCCACAACGCATACCTTTCCGGTTTGGAGGATTACAAGTTTGTGGTTTCACCGTGTATATGCTTGAGGGTTTGAGGTTATATAAACCCAGAGCGGCTGGCGGTCACTCATTTAGTTGGCGACCCAAACCAGGAAACTCACCCCTGAACGCATAAACCTGCTTCAGCGTTTACCTTAGACACCGAAAACCTGTAGTTGTAAGGACTTATATAAAGAAACCGTTGTAAGTTATCAGAAACCCTACAAAGCAAAGTTTAGGGGGTTCAGGGAGGAGCCATCATCCGAACCCCCAAACAAGCCCCGTGCCTAATGTTGACGCCACAATCTACCTTGAACCAGGGAGCCCTAAACCCTTAAGTTAAGGGTTTAGGGTTTAGGGTTTAGGCTAAACCTACTCCGTCTAGACCCCCCAACTACCCTCTAGCATACCCCAAATTCCCACTATGAAGGGCCACAAGGGCTCTATTGAACGGCCCTTGGGGGGTCCTGGCGTCACATATCATATACTCAAGGATCCTGGTCTAAATTTCGGTCCCCGAGTCTCTGTTAGAAGGGGCCCTAAACCATAAAGATCCCAAGCACGGGCTTAGGGTTTAGGGGTTTCGGATTTAGGGGTTTAGGGTTTGGGGTTTAGGGTTTAGGGGTTTAGGGTTTAGGGGTTTAGGGTTTGGGGTTTGGGGGTCTAGGCTCAGGGGTTAGGGTTTGGGGGGTTTAGCTCATTTCTAAACCCCTAAACCTCTTACGAAGGACCCCCAAACCTTCGACAAGACCTTAAACCGTGAGCCCACAGCGCACATTCCGAACACGATGGAAACCCTAGAGCCTAATCCCAAAACACAAAATTCTAACCTTTTTGAAGGCTTTAGGGTTTAGTGGGACTAGAAAACCCGGAACCCTAAACCCTCGACTAGGAACGGACCATTAGACCGGGATCCCGGCGCGGTGTCGGATGGCCAGACAAGGTAGACCCAGCACCTCGGCCCATATTGGAACTGACTTCGAAGATCCGCTAGGTAAGGAAAGTCTTAAATATCCTTAATTTACAGTCGGTTCACACAAGATAATTGCACATATCCTTCAACTATAATTAGCAGGTTCCCACAAAAACGATTCATGGTATGATCCTTGAATTCAGGGAAAAAGGAACTGATTTCGCTACTCAACTCTAGTTTCCAGAGCTCCAGGAAGGGCTCCGAAAAGGGTTCCTAAAGGATTTCGAGAAGGGCTTTGGGCTGAGGGTTCAGAGTTATAGGGCTTCAGTAAGTACCTGTATGAGAACTACGGAGAGTTTACTGAATCGGCATAATGGTTTAACAGCCTCCGGAGTGCTCACCACCTAGCTAATCCTGAGCTAGCCACGGCCCAGACCCGATGAAGTGTCCACCTAAACCCTAAACCCTGATCCCTAAACCCTAAACCCCATAGCCACGGCCCAAACCCGATGAAGTGTCCAACTACACATACCTCGTGCGGAAAGACTTCCCAGATCTTCCAAGATCTCTTAGTAGAGGGTTTAGGGTTTAGGGTTGCTTATAAAAGGAAGGGACGTTGCATTACAGCAGGGATCCTTAACATGATTTAAGGTATATTCCTTGATGAACGGATTTTGGAAGATCTGACTTCGTACCCGGAAATTCCATCCCTCCAAGGTGGACTTGAACTGTACAAGTCCGCCATAGAAGGTGGGGCTCAGAAACCACAAAAACCTCAACAACAAGATCCTCGAATGAGGCACCACATATGCCCTAAGCCCTAAACTCTTAACCCTGAACACAGGACGCAGTATTAAAGGATCGGCTAAACATGACCTACAGAACCCCCAGACCCACAATCAATGCCTGAGCCTGTTTCCTCACATCATCATGGAAACCTCTTGAGAACCAAGAGCAAGCCATCTGAGTTCCGTGAATCTCCCTGACATCACAACAAGTGCAGGGCTCTCCAGAACCCTTACATGATGTCCCAAATCACTTGTAATCCCGTATATAGGCCTGTACTCATTCGGCCTTCAAGCCTGCCCTCGACCCTAAAGCCTAAACCCTCAACATGCGCTTACGACAGCTTTTCGAACCGATCTTCGGCAAGTTGGTGGGCAGCTTGCCAAAGCCAGGATCCATGGGTTTCGGGTCTAGGCTTCAGGGTTTAGAGTTTGCAACTCAGGGTTTTAGAGTTCAGGGTTTAGAGTTTAGGGTTCAGGGTTTCGGGCTTTACCCTATGCTTCCGAGGACCTTATAGTTAGGGCCCTAGACCCCTTAGTAACCCAATAACAAGGTCACTGGAAGCATAGGGTTAGAGTTTAGGATTTATGAAGGACTTAGAGTTGATGGTTCAGGGTCGAAAGGGCTTTGAAATCATTAAGGTTTAGGGCTGGGTTCAAGGTTTAGGGTATTCGGATCTAGGATTGTTCGGCTTGGGGTTGAGGGTTGAGGCTTGGGGGAGTGGGAGAGGCAGAGAGAGAGAGAGATAGCGAGAGACAGAAAAAAATATCGAGAGGGACAGCGTCAGCTATCTCAGAGAGTGAGGTCGCGTGAACATGGCAACTTCCTTCCCGTAACCTTCAACGCTGGAAGCGTTGAATGAAAAATGGATCCTGGCAGTGTGGAGCTCCCATGTTGTACTCACTGGAACAGCAAGAACTTCCCTAAGGGAAGCTCGGTAGAAGACTCTCGGGCCATGCTGTGAATGGAACCCGAACCCCTGCGCGCGACAAATACCTGACCCTCATTCTGTTGTGAGCTTTACAACTTTACAGCTCTACGTTTTAAAACAATGAGTATAGAACATCACTGCAACTGAACACAGAATTCTGAAAAGACGAAATGCTGCTCTTCTGGCCACAGTTGACTTTTCCAGTTCTTCCGTGTTGCCTACTCGCACTGCTACTGCTGCATGTTTCCGTACACGTAGAACTACTCTGTTCAGATCTCATCGCCCGATGAGTTTCACGCGAAACCAGACGACCTTCACAATACACGGAACTCGAGCCATCAAACTGAGAACCCTAAACCCTAGACCCCGAAACCCAAAGCCCTGATCAGTTCGCAACGGTGTGGTATGAACGGTGTTCGGGTTGAGAGGGTGCTCCCGTCCTCGATTTTTGTTGCTCCCTAGCAACTTGGGGCTCCAACAACCTGCTGTTTTGAGGGTTATACAGTTATATCGTACAAGGAATGTGTCATGACTTACCATTTTGTAGGGCTTGGGGCTGCCAGAATAGAGGCGTCCACGTGCCGACATGGTGTAGACATTAGCCTTGCAAGGCTTCTTCGACAGGCACTTGCCGCTAAAGTGTAGATACTAAACTACTAAATAACCCTCAGCCTGCGATCACCCCATTAAGCCCTCTAAGTCCTTTATGAAACTTTTGAAAGCCCGAATTAAGCCCACTAAGTTTCAGATCCCTTATGAAACCCTTTGAATCCCATATAAGGCTTCTTCTAACCCTTATATGGCACATCAACTCTTTGCGTCCGATTTGTTGTGATCGTGATTTGGATTCCGGGTTGAGGGATTGGGGTTTAAGGGTTTAGGGTTTAAGGGTTTGGGGCTTAAAGGGTTTAGGGTTGAGGGTTTGGGTTTCGGGGTCCTCAAAGGTGGGATGGGGATCCCTTACATGAGGATTCCTATTTGGGATTATCCCACCTACCTGGAGCCCTTTTGGGGGTTTGGGGCTTGGAATCCAGCGTTTCGGATTGAGGGCTGTGGGCCTTCATGCAGCTTACAAAGGCCGGAGGAAGCATGGACCCAGCCAGGCAGTGTAAGGGCCTTACTGGCGAAAACATACGCGACACTTTGGAGGGGTAATAAGGGACTTTCCGAAAATAGGGGACCCTAATATAGTACCCTAAATAGTAGGATCCTTATTATAAGGACCCCAAAATAAGGTATCCCTAATTTTCGGAAACTCCCATAACGTCTATGGACTAAGAAGTTGTAGGTAAAGGAATTCCAGCATTGTATTTACGAAGCAAGTTTAAGGCTGCATAAGACGCAGCAACATCTCCTCTTGTAGTTCCTATGTGCTACTATGATTGCTACAACTTTAGTATTAGCAGTGCTTAGTAGTAGTATTTGAATTTACTAGTAGTCTATTAGTATTAGTATGATGCCCAATATATAGTATGGTGGCGCTCTACTACTTCGTTAGCCACCCCTCCCCAGCCATATTCACGCTTGGGGTTCGGCCCGCAAGGTGAATAGACCAGAGTAGACTCTTCATATGGGCGTTTCCGAAAATGGGGCACCCTAATATAGTACCCTAAATAGTAGGATCCCTATTTTCTCAGGACCCCCAAATAAGGTATCCCCAATTTTCGGAAACTCCCATATGCACTCGGACCACAGTTTGCTATGAGCAGTACACCCGAAAGTAGCATGGGCTTAATATAGGGGCCTTAATAATTAGAATAAGGTTTTGGGGCCAATTATACGATACTTATAATAAGGAACCCCCAAAATTGTATAGGTAGTTACTAAGATCCCCATATAGGGTTTCCTGAATCGACCTTTGAGTTTACGTAGAGTTTAGGGCTAAAGAAAAGGTTTCGAAAACTGAGGACCTCAGCCGCAACGCAAGACTCCAGACTGTGAACCTGCATGAACAAAAGCAGTCCACACGGCCCAAGCTGGCAGGGGACAACGTTGTATCCCCCTTGTGCGGCATCGCACTGCTGAACACACTAAGACTTACATTCAGTCGGAAAGAGCCCAAGCCTCAGGTGGAGACGCTCAAGCGGCGTCTTGTCTGCGAGGCTCCTTCCTGCCACTCCTCCCATGACAAGTCCTCAGTTTGCTGCGGGTTTAAGGCTTATGGCTTTGGGCTTAATAGGCCGCCGGGTTTCTGAAATCCGGTGCCCAGCCAGTTCTAAACTACACTAAGGGTCCAGGCACACAGATGGTGCATTTGGTACTTAAGCATCTACTCTTGAAGTTCGTAATTGCCGCTCCTTTTTCGATCTCAATTTGAGAAACCACTTCACGGACCCCCAAACCCTAAACCCTAAACTCCAAACCCCCAACCCTAAACCCTAAACTCCAAACCCCCAACCAAACCCCCAACCCTAAACCCTAAACTCCAAAACCCCAACCATAAACCCTAAACCCTACACCCCTGAGTTCCCTGGAAGTCGTGCTGCAGGCACCTTGAGGGAGGTCTACCAGAACCCCGGGCTCAGAAGGGGTCTTTGCTATTTGGTCTGGGGTTTAGGGCTTCAGGCTTTTTGATCAGGGTTCAGGGCTAAGGCTTTAGGATCTTGGTGGTATTTTGTTGCAGACTTATGGTCAGGAGCCACAAGGAACGAAATTCGCAACTGCTTCGACCCCTATACTATACTGAGTCACTGTCCCACAGGCCCTATGTAGACCCTGTAATACCCTGTATCCCACACTATGGGCAACTAGGGCCTAGGAAACTCTTGACTAAAAGCAATGCACATCAAACTAGGCGAAAAGATATATTTCCAGGCTTCTGTTGACAGCAGAGGGCTTCCACAACAAGATCCACAACCTAGACTTGCCCAGTAACAAACTATAAGCAGCCTTGAATTTTCTGTTGATCATCAGGCTGAAACCTGAACCCTATAAAGATTCAAAGTGGTTCGAGTGGGAACTACAAAAGAAGGCCGTAGACGGTACAGCAGCAGTTCTGAGCTCTGCAACTGTCATATGGGAACAACCCACTACAAATCCTTCCATGGTTCGGACCAATTTTTGAACAGTCCTCCTACGAAACCCACATCGCAGTTGAGTCCGAGGCGCCCAGTTATCAAGGAACTTGACATCTTCCTCAGACAAAAAATTCTGCTTCTTCACCTTGGCTGACTTATGAACCCCTCGCACAAGCTAAACTTTTAGCCTACTTAGTTCATATAGAAACTTCAAAAAGTTAAAGTCCTAAGAACCAACCGGAAGAGCACCACGTGACATCCAGGCCATCGAAGAGGAACTCCACATCAGCCTCTGCACTACGTAGACTCCAAGTCGCAGTGGCTTTAACTCGATACGGTTGTTTGCTAAACCCGAATAGGACAACACCAAAGTCCTAAAACTGTCCCCAAACCACCCAGAGTTGGGGCACTGAGTAATTAGACAAGGTCTAGGGGATAAACCTGCTAGCCTCTAAATGGTCTTCGTATCCTGAGCTAAAGCCCAGGCAGATGTATGCAAGCTATGATACAGTAAAATAGGACAAGAAGATAAGGCATGATAAGGCGCAGAGGTTTAGAAGAATGGGACAGGAACACATGGAACAGAATCGAATTGAGTGCATGGCTCTACATATATCCAAGCATATATCATGCGCTCCCCGTCCCAAGGTGGAAGGTAATTGGAGCCGCTCCGAATAGTTTAAATATTAAAGGAACCAGCCTCGCAGGTGCTTGCGGGTGCATCCGAAAGGAGAGCCATGAACGTACAAACTAGCCAATAATACTACTATCCTTCCCAAACGGCCCTCAGTAAATACTGTTCTGGCGGATACTTCCCCAAATCATAGTAGTAGTTCCTAATATAGAAACCATACATTCTACTATACACGTACTTTGGACACTTTGGGTTGTAGCACCATTACCAAACCTTACACAACACTGTACAACCCAATATTCAGCGACGTGGGTCCTCAGTGATGAACTATGCCCTGAAGGAACCCGAATGCCTAAACCCAACAGCACATCTAACCCTCCCTAAACCCTGAACCCTAAACCGTGGACCCTAAACCCCAACCCTGAATCCTACACCCTGGACCAACGCTGGAGATCCCAAAATCCCATGTGCCTTGCAGGGGCGGTCGCCTTTGGTGCACCTCCTAGGCGAGGACTCTCAGATTGGTCTCTGAATCCCTCAGGGAGCATGTCCCCTATACAGGGTCGGGGTGTAGGGGCCAAATCGGGCGCCCATATAGGTACTTCAAGGCTATAAATATACTTGACGGATACGTGGACCGTTAGGGAATCAAAACACCATTTTCAGTACGACCTTTTGAAAATTTTGCTGAATGACCTACCTACTTGTATCATATGGTTAGTATGGGCTTTCCGAAAGAGAGCCAGCCCTTGCCGTTTGTGGTCTGCTCCCAAAAACCTCGGGAAATCGGGGTAAACCCTATAATACCAAAATCAGCCTCCACGCATCCCCGAGAGCCCGACCAAGTCCCCCGAATCCGGAACCGCACGACAGATTTCGAACAGTTTCCTGTTCTCACCCCGAACACCAAGCTGGTGTTTCCGGTAATAAAGCCCTTATATGGTTTGTCATAGAGGGTGTTTGGGTTCTAGTCCACCGCGACCCCCAAAGTATCCGGTAATAAAGCCCTTAGTAGGGTCCATAATTATAGAGGATACTTTGGCTTTAATGCCCGTAGTTGGAGATCTTAGGTAAGCCTCGAAATTCAAGCAGTTCCGGCTTTGTTAGGGTTGGGGCCCCTAAACCCTAAACCCTGGGTTGGGGCTGACGACATCTTCGGGCACAAGCGGCTTGAGCTCGGTCTCGGACAGCCGGCCTGAGAAGATTTTCGGGAGCTCCAGGCTTGCAGACCGAGGTGGGAGTGTAGGGTTTAGGGTTTAGGGATTAGGGATTATTACCCAGAGGGTCCAAGTGCCCAAATAGTAGGGTTTCAGGTCCGAAAATCCATACTCTGAATGGTTTTTGAACCTCGTAACCCTACTATTTGAGTACTTGGACCCTCTGGGTTATGGCTTTTTGCAGGGTTGAGGTTGGAGAGCGTTGAAAGCTATACCACTGTCCCTGTCCGAAGTGCGTGATGCTGTGGGTGCGAATACGGCTGCCTGTAGATGGGACGGCTGATGTTCGGCGGGGTGCGGAGACTATAAGCCGTAAACCTTTACGTGTGGGTGCAAACAACTTACTGTTTTAAGGGGTATGGCTTTAGTCTGTAATTGTAAAGTCACAAGATACTGTCTTGTAGGGCATTGTAGGGTCAGGGGCGACAGGCAAAGCTTGTGGTGTAGGGCGGCTGTCTCTTTGTCCTGTTGCCTACAAAACACCGGGAAGGAATCTGATTTATGAATCTTGCTCCAGGCCCCGACACACGCAACCCTAAGTTTTGAAGCCCCGAACCATTCAATTCTGAAGTCTAAAACCCAACACCCTCAAACCCTCAAGCCCTAACAAGCAAAACTCGAATCTAGAGCTCTAAACCTTAAGCAGCAAAACCTCCAGCCTCTAGGGTTTTCGAGTTGAGGGTGTTTTTGGTCCAAGGTCTTGGGACTATCACTGCAAGCCGCAGTTGGAGGTGACTCCATTGCCGCCCACATCCAGCGCCCGAAATGCGGCCACAACCTCAGGTAAAGTGTAACAGTGTAGAAAATGCATGGGTCCAAGAGCGCCGCTGTGCCCTTCGCGAAGCCGAAAGCCTACTTCGAATTCATAGATACGGTGTAGGGCTTAAGGTTTAGGATTGAGGATTTAGGGAAACCATGAACCATAGTCTCGTAACCAAAGCCCTAACGCCCTATGTAAGCTTACACTACATACAAGCAAGCAAGCAAGCAACCAAGATTGCTTTCGCAACATGAGGGACGACAAGACTAGTCTAGTGAAAAAACCCAAACCCTAAACTCTGAACACTAAACCTGAAACCGCCTTCGACCTTCAGCCGTGGCTGGCCCCTTCACACTAAACCCAAAACCGACCGCACAAGCCAAACCCAAAGACAGGCTATTCCTACTTGTCTAGTATCCTTGGGAACTAAAGCTTAACCTTTGGGAGTGTATTGGGATTATATAGGGATTATAGTATCCCCCCAAAGTTAAATGCTCTACTACTAGGTAGATAGCTGACTTTGGCTGATGCTCAGGAGGGCCCTCACAGCTAAAGCCCGGAACACCCCCAAGCTTGCGGGTTCCTAATGGAGTTTAGGATTTAGGGCTTAGGGTTTTAGTGTTTAGGGCTTTAGGGTTCTGCACCCTAAACCGTAACGTCTAGAAAGCATGCTTAGTTCAGGTCTGGGGTGTTAGGGTCTTATATAAGCTGATGGCCGAAGGCCTGGAAGAACCAGTGGGCGAAATGGGCTGAACTGCGAACTTTACTTGAAGTGGCGAAGGCAAAACGAACGAGACATAGACAGACAAAGAGAGTGAGAGCAAGAAAGGAACAGAACAGCGACAAAGCCAAGGGAGAGAGAGAGAGAGAGGGATAGACAGAGACGGAGAGAAGAGAGAGGAGAGCGCGAGAGATGGAGAGAGAGACAGAGAGAGTGAGAGAGAGAGAAGGAAGAGATAACGAGATAATAAATACTGACTGCTTGTTCCGAGCTGCACTGCCGTGGACCCTGGTGACAGAGTGGGCGCGTGAAGGTTTTGGAAATATGTGGAGACGTCAGGGGCGCGAGTCAGTTCTGAATTTGCACTGGGACGGAGCTTTCGCTGTCAAACATTTATTGATGCAAATCGAACATATGTTGGGGATGCCATGTGGGGGTAAGGAACCCTAGTGGCCCTAGTAATATCTGATGCGCAGTACTACAGATCCAACGTGTAGGATCCTGATTGCGAGGACCGCTACACAAGGTAATCAAAGCTATAGAAAATGCACGTGCAGGTTTTGGGAGTCGGTACCTGCTTATGTAGCGGTCTCCTTGAACTGGCCTACATTGGCCTATGCTGAAATCCTGCACATTTCAACCCGAACCCTAAACCCTAAACCCTAAACCCCTGAACCCTAAACCCAAAACCCTAAATCCTAAACCATGGAGCCTAGATCCGAAGGACTCGTTTCATAAGTCCTAGCACCATCCCTGCTTTGTTGCAGGCACCTCCGGGTAAATCCCAAAGCTAAACCCTAAATCCCCTAAAGCCCGACTCTTCCAAAACTCCGAGTTTGAGCTGGGCGGGCTTTGCGGTTGAAAGTTAGGGGTTTATGGGGGGGGGGTTGGATAGTACAGATTTGACTGAAGATTCAAGGTTTGGTTTTCTGCTTTGGGACTTAGGTGTACAGGATCTAGCAAAACCACAGCCTGACAAGTCTCAAGATCTTGCCAAGACGCCTCAACAGACCTTGCACCCCAAACCACTAAACCCACATCGAAACAAACCCCAATCCCTGAGCCCCTGAACCCTGAAACCTGAACCCTAAACCCTTGTAAACCCTGAACCCGTTTTAACCCTAAACCCTGAATCCGTTTACACCCTAAACCCTGTTTAAACCCCGAACCCTTTTAATCCTTAAACCCTAAACCCTAAGCCCCTAAACCCCTAAGGGAATGGAAGCCCTGACACCTTTCATAATTAGTCGAAGCCTAGAGCCTCGAGGTTTATAGGGTTTAGGGGGTTTAGGGTTTCGGGGTTCAGGCTTTAGGGGTTTAGGATTTAGGGGTTCAGGGTTTAGGCGTTTAGGGTTTAGGGCACCTATAGTCTCCATTGTAGTTCCTTTTTTTGGCTTAACCAATTATTCAATAAGGATCCCTTTTAAAGGGTCATGGGACATAGTACCTAGGGTTATATTAAGGTAACTATACTTCTACTTACGTAATATAACCCCAATTAAGGTGCTTATAACCTTACTAAGTCCCATGATCCTCCAAGTAGACCCTAAACCCTAAACCCCTACAGATCCCTTTAAGGAACCCCCTTGAGGAACCCTTTAAGTTACTAAGTCCCTAAAGAACAACATGCTTCAGCTAGCTCGTGGGCTCCAGCCAGAAAGTGGCAGGTTGCTCGGGCAGTTGCCCTAAGGGTCCAACGGTTGATGGTCAAAATCCTGCATTAGCTTAAGGACCCTAAACTATGGGAATTATGGTATATTCCTTATTATGGGTAATGCAGGATTTTGACCATCAACAGAAGTACCTAATAATCATATACTCTCCCAAATAGTAACCTACATAACTACTATCCGAAACCTACGTACCTGATTATTGGGTCCTTTGGACCCTTAGGGTTACTCTGCAACCCAGTACCCTACAGTTTTTGGCATCTGGGAGCGGGCTGGGTTCTTGTTAAGGGATTTAACTTCAGTTACCATAACGGGGATATATAAGGGCTCTTCTAATGGATCTATAAGGGTTCCTTGAAGGTATAAGGATTTATTTTAAATTACGACAAATCTGCCATAAAATGGAGAAACCATACTATATACTATAGATCCCTACGATGGAAAACTCAAAACCCCTGAAAAGAACCTAGCCGAGAGCAGTAGAAACAGCTTGAAGACCCTCATCCGAGACCCTAAAATCTGAACCACATGGGTAGTTGTGCAAATAGGGGTCCCTTTTTGGGTACCCTAAATAGTAGGTGCCGTATTATGTTAGGGACCCCCAAAAGGGACCACCACCACCCACATAAGCCCTTTTGAACCTCAAAGCCCAGACAACGAAGCACATGATGAGTGTATACAGAGGAATGTATACATACACAGATTGATGTGTGTATACGTGTATATACAGACAGCGAGATATACATAGAGAAAGATTATGTACACATGTATACATGTTACACATTTAATATATATATATATATATATATATATATACAGAATTATAAACATACTCACACAAACTAAAACCAAAAGCCTGAACAATGTCAACACAAAACCATGAAAACCGCACCCCGAAAGACCTGGAGCACGAAAACATTCCTCCGAAGGTGATTTCATACTATAGGGGCCTTAGTCATGAAAGGGCTTTTTAAGGGCTTCATATCTTTTGCGTGCAGGAACCTGAATGATTATGGATAAGATTTCCTGGAGTCCACCTAGGCCCTAAATAATCTGCGAACCCTCCTGAACCCTTATTGAAATTTACGGCCATAAGTTTCGGCGCGCTAGCGCTGAAAGCATGTCAAACAGAAACCTTACCTGGACCCTAAAAGACCTACCTTTCTAGTGTCCCTTGCTATGGTTTCTTCACATTGTTCCTTGAGAAGGCAGGTTGAGGTTCTAGGCAGACCGCAAAACTACCCTAAAACCCGAAACGTAAACCCTAAACCCTAAAACCCGAAGACCCTAAACCCTAAAACCCTAAACCCGGGCCTGTCTGCCCACTGCTTGAACTCTGCCAGGTGCTTGTGGCTATCGTAGTCCCAGTCTCGAAGCTGAATGTAGCCAGAGCAATCCTGCTTAGGACTGTGCTTTTATAGGGTTTCAAGTTAAGGCTCCTGCTTAGGGCTTTAGGGTTCAGGGTTCAGGGTTTAGGGTTTAGGTTTAGGGTTTCGGGTTTAGGGTGATGTCCATGTTTTAATGATACGACCTGCGGCCTTCGAGTTTTCATGGCTTAGCGATTCTCAGGGTTTAATGCTGGGGTTTAGAAACTGGTTTAGTTGAAGGGGCTCAGGGCACGTAGTAGGTATAGGGCTATAATTTGACTTGTTATAAAGTCCCCTAACTGGGGTTATCCTAATCATAACCTTGCTTCTAACCTCCCTTGGGCTTTCAAGCAGGGCTTAGCGATTAAAAAGGGTTAGGGTTTAGGGCTTGAGGGTTTAATGCTAGGGCTTCGGGTTCAGGGTCTGAGGGTTTAAAGTTCAACAGTCTAGGGCCATGTTCAGGGTTTACGGGCTACTGATACTGCTACTGCTGCTGCCGTTACTGTCGGTACTGCTGATACTACTGCTACTGCTGCGACTGCTGCCACTGCTACCACTGCGACGACTGCTGTTACTGCTACTACTGCAACTGCTGCCACTCCCACTCCCAC
>BGNK01000182.1:295873-303373 GCA_003297005.1 Symbiodinium sp. clade A Y106
CACACCCCTTCACACTCCCACTCCCACTCCCATCCCACTCCCACTCCCACTCCCACCCCACTCCCACCCCACTCCCACCCCCACTCCAACTCCTACTCCTGCTTCTACTCCTACTCCAACGACTACTCCGACGACGACGACCACTACTACCCTAAACCCTAGCTACTAATTTTACACTGGCAGACTAATCGGAAGCCAGCACCTTGTCCATGGCCCTCCAGGCCGATGCCACATCACTCTCCTTGCTCTACGCTTCAGGGTTTGGGCTTAGGGTTTATGGCTTATGGGTTCAGGGCGTAGGGGACTTCCATGTGTTCGCAACCTCAGAATTAAACACTGGGGTTGTAAGTGTCTTAGAATGCTCGTAAATATCAGGTTCTCATAGGGTTTTACAAGGCCCAGAGGGCCTCAGTGCTTTTGTGACTTTGAAACCCTACTATTTGGCTACTTGGACCATTTGGGATAGGGTTCGGAATACTTGGAGGGTCGGGACATTGTAAGTGGGTAATATGTAGACTTATAAGTACCCTAAAAAGGGACCCCTCATTGGGGTTATGATACTTATAAGTCTACAAATAACTACTTACTAAGCCCCCCGACCCTCCGTATGATGCGGGGCACCTCCTTGGTGCTGTGCGGATCCGAATGAGCCGATTGCTCCATTTGGTAACGCGAGCGTCCCCTTGCCCCGGTCTAAAGCCGTAACCCTAAGGGTCCATGTACCCAAATAGTATATGCTTTGGCCTTAAAGTAGTCCCTAAATAGGTACTTCGGGGCCAAAGTATATACTATTTGGGTACATGGACCCTTAGGGTAAGGTCTTGCGGTATAGGCTCTAGGCTTTAGGGTTGAGGGCCAAAGTTTAGGGTAAGACCAAAAAAGACAGAACAGACCCTGGCCTGCAGCCCCAAGCCACGATGGAGAGTTGGGGGGCTTTGGAGTTTAGCGTTTCGGGGGGTTTAGGACTTTAGGATTTTGGGGGGTCTTGCACAAACGGTCTGTTCTTTTCATGCTTCAGGGCGACAGCTTCAAATTCCAAAACCCTTGAGTGACAGACCCCTTACCCAGAGGGTCCAAGTACACAAATAGTAGGGTTTCAGAGACCAAAAACCATTCAGAGTATGGATTTTGGAACCTAAAACCGTACTATTTGGGTACTTGGACCCTCTGGGTTAATCCATCAACCACAAAACGCCGATAAAAACTTAAAATCCCGCACCACCTGTTCAACCCAGAGCCGCTGAAGCCTTAACCGCACAAACCCTGAAACTGCCTACAAGACACACAACCTCACAACCTTCTCTCTTCAAGGTTACAATGTTGCAATCTGAAATGCAGGTTAGAGAACGTTAAAGACTTGGAGAGCGAGAGAGCGCGAGATAGAGAGAGACAGAGAGCGACGAGAGGCAGGGAGACAGGGACGGAGACAAAGACAGAGAGAGAGAGAGAGCGAGCGAGAGAGAGCGCGAGAGAGAGAGAGAGAGCGAGAAAGAGAGAGAAAGAGAGATAGAGAGCGAGAAAAGCGGAGAAAGAGAGAGAGATTGCTGTCCTAACCGCCCAAGTCCCGAGCCAAAAAACCCTACGCACTAAACCCACGGAATGCCCTGATCTGAACCATAAAATTTAAAAGCCAGAGCGCCCTAAACCCTCAGCCCTGAACCTTAAACCTTAAGCCCTGAACCATAACCCCCCAAAAAACCCTAAATCTCAAACCCTGAACTCAAGCTAGGCAGCTGATCGGGGAAGGTTCGCGGCTTGCGCAGCCACGGCCTTGCAGCCCAGAGACTCCAGCAAGGGGTTTATCGTCGTTCAAAGGTCCCGTGTTGCTATACCTATAGTCTCCATTGTAGTTCCTTTTTTGGGTTACCTTATAGGATCCTAACCATAAAATTGGTTTAACCAAAAAATGGAACTACAATGGAGACTATAGGTACTGTATAACTATGCTAGGCTGCACGGAAAAACTGAATCACAGTAAGGGGATCCATCTTCTGGTTGAGGTCGATTGCTTCACCAAGGGGCTTTGAAGTCTCTGTGCATGAAGACTCTAGCGAAGCTACAGTGATTGGGTAGGTACGTGTGTGTGTATATATTATATGTATGTATATGTACGTATGTGTGCATATATATATACATATGTATATACAGATATATACATATACATATGCATATACATATACACATACATATATATATATATATATGTGTGTGTGTGTGTGTATGTGTATGTACGTGTATGTATATGTATATGTACATGTATGTGTATTTGTATATGTATATGGAAGCATACACGTATAGGCATAGGCATAGGCATATGTATGTATGTATGTATGTACCCTACGGTATTCATGTTCTCGAGGAGACTTTAACGAGCTACTCGTATTCCTGGGAGAAGCTTTGGCAATCCTTGTGTGCTCAGCGGGGTGATTGTATGCAATATACTGGCCGTAATAATTAGAGCAGGGTTTGGCAACATATTATTGGCCTATACTTACAGTTATCATAAAGAACCCAAATGAATTCTAGCATAGTAACTAGTCTTCGTAAAGGTTTACGCCTTTTTGAGCACTGTAATTAATGCCTTCGAACTTAAGGTGTGGTTGTTTAGGGCAGTCTTGATCTTTTCTGCTCTAGGCTTGGGGGTGAGCGTTTAGCGTGGCCCAGTGTGATTCCACAGCTAGCTGAAACCCTAAACCCTAGTATGAACCCTAAGCCCTATAACTGAAACCTTAAACCCTAAACCTTAGCTGCACCAAGGTCGACAACAGTCGTGAAATGAACTTAGCAACCACAGTAGCAAACGTAGCATGTGCTGTAAACTCGTGCACGAGCAACGACATTCAAGACAGGCACTAAAGCTCCATGTGCATTTCGCTCAAAATTGCAGTGGACTTTTGTTTCAGCGTTCCGAGAATCCGTGGCGAAAGGCGGTTTAGGTTTATGCCAGTTCCGGTTTCCTGTGGCCAAAGCTCGCTGGATCCTCAAACCCATGCCCTTCGCCTTCAAGAGCTCGGGTAGTCTAAGGGCCTTAATAATTAGAATAGGGTTCCTTTAAAGGGGTCCTTAAAGGGGTACTATAAGGGATCTATAAGGGTACTACAATACAGGGGCCTTAATGATTAGAATAGGGTTTTGGGGCCCTTTATACTATAATTAGGTAGTTATTCAGGCCCCTATATTAGCCTGTCTCCGGTTGAGGGTTCAGGGCTTGGGGTTAACGGTGTAGGGTTCTGGTGTTGGATGCTGATGCCTTGTCGTTCTTTCCAGTTCGTAGTGCCGGGACCCAAGTACGCACCTACACAACGTTGAGCAAGGATTGGCAACAATGCAAGAATGTAGTTACCTTCATGCCAGCCGTGAAGCTTGAAGTAGATTTGATCCCGATCCTGAACCCCCACATCCAACCACCTAAGGCCCTAAACTTGCAAACCCCAAATCCGAAATCCCTAGCCCTGAACCTTCGCGGAACCTGCAGCGTTAGTAGGGTCTTATGTACCTGCCTTGTTGTTCGTGAGCAGGTCTGCCCAGTAATTTCTGAACTCGTCCTTGGTGTCGTCTTTGTAGGCTTCGTTTTGGGAGAATAGGCATAAATATAAATATAAATATATATATATATATATATATTTCAAAGGTTTGCATAGCGGGTCTGTTTGGCTGGAGGTTCCTTGACAACTATAATATACGTAATCTGGTTGCAGGTATCCTCCTGAAGCATCTTTAGCTTTCAAATTCGTCGTAAGGACGAAGGAGGTGCGCAGTGGTAATCTGGAGCACGTCGGGACGGGTCAATTCAGAATCTGCAAGCGATGCCGGCTCGGAGCTGCAGATGAATCCGAAGTCGTTTTAGGGTTTGGGCTTTAGGTTCATCATCTTTCGTCCTGAGCCCTAAACACATGATTTTCTGTTTTCTAGCTTCTGGAACCGCATCAGCATGGCCCTCGGCGAAAACTCCTTTCCCTACATTCAGGTATTGATGCCTCCTGCAAGCTCGCTTCAGCGAATCTGAATCCGACGGAGCCCCACGAAGTGCTGTGGCTCCGCATCTGTGTAAATTCCCTGGTTCGTGATGGTCTGTCTTCGGCAGCAGTCTCTGAAGAGTATAATTAGGTAGAAGCAGTAAGCAATACAAACAAACCCAGAGGGTCCAAAGACACTATCTTATTATGGAGCTGGGCCTGAAATGATCAGTCTCATCATGGCTTTGAGGGACCTAGCTCCGTAACGAAGTACATATGGACCCTCTTGGAAACATATCAACACCATCCGTTATCCGAACTGAGGACCTGCTGAATAGGGCTTCCCCTGCACCCTCGATCCCCCCTAAACCCGAAGTCATGACCACCGGGAGGTCTGAAATGCAGTCTAAGCAACATAGGAGATCCGCATGCTGCAGTCCTCGAAGCATGGGGGAGTTAAGCCCTAAACCCGAACTCGTAAGGCCACCGGTGGCGCTGGGTTGTGTTCGGGGTACTAGGGCTTAGAGGGTTGAGTTCTCAGGCTCAGCGTCGTCGTGCTCCACAGTTTGGAGGCAATTGGACACACTTGAGGTGTGTAATTGCAAGAGTCCCAAGACAGTGCATGATACACTCAAACCCCTACGTACCTAAACTCTGCGCGACCTGCCGAGTAAACCCTGAACCCTAAACCCTAAATCCCAAATCCTATAAACCCCAAGAGCCGAAACTCATTTGCGCAATCCCTTTGGGTCCACATGCCCATCTAGTACATACTTAGGCCTTAGGCCTTAAAGTAGTCCCCATACAAGTGCTTCGGGGCCAAAGTATATACTACGTGGGTGCAAGAGTCCGGGAATTGCAGTGAGATGAGCAGTAGAGGCCTCGAGGCAGCTTGGTGAGGTGGTAGTTGGTTACTTGGAGGGTCGGGGGACTTAGTACGTAGGCAATACTTAGACTTATACCTTAATTGGGGTTATGATACGTAAAACTTATAAGTCTACAAAATAACCAAATAACTACTTGCTAAGTCCCCCGACCCTTCAAGTAGGGTTTAGGGCTTCAGGGAGTTCTCAAGGTGCCCTTAACAAGTTGAATAGGGATCATAGTCGGGGTTAAGGCTTGGGGTTTAGGGTTTACGGTTTAGGACTAACACGTTGACCCAACTTCTAGTGTTCCCTAAACACGAAACCAGTGTTGGTTCTGGGATTCAATTGTAGTAAATGTCCGAGCCCGAGCGGGTCTGGGTGCCTAGGAGTCAAAAAAGCACGAGTATTAAGGGTGTTTTGATGCAGAACAGCCACGACGCACATGGCACCATCGTCTGTTCGAACTAACATGAGCAAGATGATTTGATGCAGAACACCCAACACCTAAATAATGCACAGTCTATTGGAATCTTTCATACGGGCAAGGTGTCTTCAGACCCAGCACTTGCTTGGCTGCAGAACGCCCAAGACTTACACAGCTATACTGCAGTGTTTGTCCGAATAATCAATTTTGACACAGACACAAGACTCGCACAGCTAAATCGTCTGTTCAACATAAGACGTGTAGGGTGTTTTGACAAACTTACATAGCTACGTAGTCTGCTCGGAAGAACACAAACCAGGGCATCTTGACTCTTTAAACCCTGAGCCTTAAAAGCCTTGTGCTACCCCCCCCCCTTCAGAAAATGTGCACTATAATACCCATAGCAAAACTTAAACGATAATATACCCAAAAACCTCATTCTAATCATTCAGGGCTCTATATCGTGCAATCACTGCAAGCTTCGCTTTGAGTGGCTTCGGTGCGAAGCTTTGAGGATTTGCAGATACAAGGGGAGGGGGTGTAGGGCTAAAAATACGGACCCTGAATCTGCGCCGTACAACTTAGAAGACCGTACCAATAGACATCCTGTAATAAAGCCTCATGATAAGACACAAACTAAAAACTGTGAAGCCACAATATTAATCAGGTCCTTGTCGATCTTGCGCCAGGCAATGAGCGCATACTTGTGCAACTCCAGTAACTTTGCCTGCCACGCCCGTCTACTGCCTGATATACCTAATCCCAGAGGGTCCAAGTACCCAAATACTATATCCCAAAATCCATACTCTGAATGGTTTTTGGACCTTGAAACCCTACTATTTGGGTACTTGGACCCTTAGGGAATTTCGAAAAGGGTGGCGCATGGGCATTATAAGGGTAATATGGATCTTAGGAAAGCTTCAATTTCAGTTGGGTTCGCAAGCGATTCTCTGACATGATCAGTAGAATTTGCACCCGATTCCTTGTGTCATTTAGGATCGAGGCTGTGCGGGGGTTTAGGATTCAACGCTTAGGGCCTTGGAACCTGAATCGTGGAAAAGACAACGCAGGCAGAGCTAGGAAAGAGTGCCAACCCCGAAACTAAGTCTTAAGTTTCGTTTATCGGAGCGACATTCATCCCAGAGAGCTTTCACACAATGCCCAATGCGGGGCACACTTCGCGTTTTCGGCATCGCCGGGACCAGAGGTGTAGAGAAACGTAATCATTTGGTCATAAGCACAGTTATCGAGTACCCATGCAGAGACTCCAATATCTCTCTATACCGCAGTATTCCTTAAATCATATTAGGGTCCTACTACAGTTTAAGGTATGAATATTCCTTAATTAGGGATTGGATTCTCTGGGTAGTTTGCGTCTCATCCACCTTGATCACACGCAAGCCGCTCGGATCGGGCTGATAATACCTCAGATACCGTCCCGTCGCCATGCCCGGTAAAACACTGTTTGGTAAGCATGCGAAACAGACTTCACAACATGGCATGTCCCGGATAAAGGTCGATTGAAAGGAGCAGTGGCATGTCGTCGTCGTTGTCGAAGTCGTAGTCGTCGTGGTAGTAGTAGTAGTAGCAGCAGCAGCAGTAGCAGCAGCAGTAGTAGTAGTAGTGACAGTAGTACTAGTAGTAGTAGTAGTAGTAGTAGTAGTAGTAGTGGTAGTAGTGGTAGTAGTAGTAGTAGTAGTACGAGTACGAGTACGAGTACGAGTACGAGTAGGAGTACGAGTACTAGTAGTAGCAGCAGTGGCAGTGGCAGTGGCAGTGGCAGTGTGGTGGTAGTGGTGGTACATAGTCAGTGGTAGTGATAGTGGTCATGGTCGTGGTGGTGGCGGTGGTGGTGGTGGTGCTCGTGGTAGTGGTAAGAGCAAGAGCAGGAGCAGGAGTAGTGTTAGTCGTAGGAGTAGTCGGAGTAGTAGGTGTAGCAGGTGTAGTAGGTAGTAGGTGTTGTAACTACAGTCGGTGTCGCATGAGTAGTTTGCAGGAGGAGTAGGAGAGGCACGAGGAGGAGAGGGAGGAGCGGGAGGAGGAGGAGGAGTAGCTACAATTACGGATAAAAATGGCGATTGGCAGACGTCGTAGTAGAAAACAGAACAAGTTGGAGAAAATGGGAAATTGTGAGAGAACAGAGTACTGCCTGTGAACAGGCCATGTGGCAGGTACGGCGGCAGGTGCCAGCGGTCGAGGAACGCCAGACTATGTACCGTCAAGATCTGGGCCCGTGGTTGAGTTTTGGAGTTGG
>BGNK01000182.1:308373-323527 GCA_003297005.1 Symbiodinium sp. clade A Y106
ACCATAACGGTATGTCCTATAACAAAATCTTTCTATTCTATATAGGTACTTGGGACCCTTCCACCTGGCAGCCTCTTGATAGGCCGTGGCTTCAGTTGTCACCACAGGGCAACTGACGGTATATCATCACATCAGACGCTGTCCTTGTTTTACTATGGCTGCTTAAGATGAGGTCCTCTAAAAAGAACCTAGCATGGTTTAGATCAAAGTACGATCCACGTAGCTGATGCACGGACTTCGTGATGAAATCTGTAGTGACGCAGACCCTAAGGGTCCATGTACCCAAATAGTATATACTTAAAGTAGAGTCCCTATATAGATACTTTGGGGACTTTAAGGCCAATGTATATACTATATGAGTACATGGACCCTTAGGGTATGAGTCCCCAAGCCAATTCCTGAACCCCCCCCCTTTCTGAGGTCATGACCATGCACTTTCTCTCAAACTGGCGCATCCCCAACTTCATGTTTGCCTCTGGATCCAGGATGAACCTCGGCTCTAAGGGGCTGTGTTTACCAGGACCCTCCTTGTACCCTCAAATAGGGGTATATGGTCACAAATAAGCGGCACTTAGGGTCTAATAGAGGGTAGATGGAGGGTCTAGGTAGGGTTTACTGCTCCTTATCCTCATCCCGTCTCCCGACCGCCACTGTGAACGAAGGAAACCTATGTATCCTTACTTCGCAAGTCTTTCCGCGAGCCCTGAACCCTAAACCTTAAACCCTTGACCCTAAACCCTAAACCCTTAACTCTTTGAACCCGGGAATTTCAGATTCGCGCAAGGCCCCGCTGTCGGGTCAGCATTGAGGGTGTCAGTGCCCCTGTCATGTCGCAAGATGTTTGAGAGCTGTTGATGATTGTGTACAAGGAACTACAAGCGCTACCTGGACCCTAAAGAACCTACCTTTTAGGGTTACTTATTATGACTTCCTTATACAAGTCCTTAAAAAGGTAGGTTCTTCGGGGTCCAGGTAGGGTTTAAGGTTCAGGGAAGCGGGCTAGGACCAGGGATAACCCTGAAGCCAACGAGGCCTCAAGGCCTGAAAAGGCCTAAAACCTGAACACAACCCTAAACCCTAAACCCTAAACCCGAAACTCTAAACTCTAAACCCTAAACCCTAAACTCTAAACCCTAAACCCTAAACCCTAAACTCTAAACCCCGAAACTCCGGAAGCAGAACACTCCTACAAGACTTGCACCACCTTCCCCCCTTCCAGTAGGTACCACTACAGCCTGCATACATGGAGTCTTGAAACACTTAATCCAAGGACACAACCTAAACACGAAGCCATGACTCCAAAACCCAACTGCTTAATCTAAGCAGGGGCTTTTGCACCCAGGCTAAAGACTCTCCAACCTCCATAAGCCCTTCCAAACCGTAACCAAACCCGAGTTTAGGGTCTAGTGTTTAGGGACCCTAATTAAACCTCAAACCCAAAACCCTGAACCACTTAAAGCAAGAAGCCAGGTCCGGGCTGGGTTGCCATACCTGAGCCAAGGCAGGGTTTAGGCCTTTAAGCCCTAGTCTCTAGCAGCTTTAAACAGCGAGTTTACCTAAGGGCTGGGGCTGCAGGTATCGGGGCCTCGGTTTTTGGACAACACAGCGCCTGCAATGTAGTGTGTGTGTGTGTAGATATGTATGTATGTCTGGACGTATGTATGCATGCATGCATGGACAGATGTGTGTATGCATGCATGTATGTATGACTGAATGTATGCATGTATGTATGTTCGTGTAAGTAAGTAAATAAGTAAGCAAACAAATGAGCAAGTAAGTAAGTAACTAGGTGAGCAAGTATGTATGTATGCATGTATACATACATACATACATACATACATACTTAGTTACTTGCTTCCTTACTTACCTCCTTGCTTGCATGCAGGCATGCATATCGTACCCTTAGCAGCTAAGCCTTAGCGGCACTTTGCAACACTGACTTACCTGAAGGATGAAACGATGGTGTACCAGGCTTCAGGAAAAGTTGATAAGAGTGGCCTGGAACTTCTGTAAGGTCTATTAGTTTACATTTGCGTGCAGGGTTGCTGAAGGCACACTTAAAGGCCCGCTGGCGAAAACAAGCAAAGTAAGGTCTGTCGGGTTTCTCGGGCTTTCGGTTTTATCGGTCTTGGGAGGGAGGATGGGCTTCAGGATGCGCGGCGGTAGAGGATTAGGGTCCAGGGTTCAGGGTTTAGAGGGTATGATATGCGTAGGCTTTCGGTTGAAGAGCTGCCAAGACTAGCATAGGGTGTAACGTGATGCACTGCAGGTACTCAAGGGTGATTAGGGAGGTCTAGGCACCAACCCAACCCGGATCCGTACTGTAATGCTCTAGACTCTACACGCTCAGAGTTTCGATGTGATTCAAAGACTGGTTGCATACTGCGGTTGAGGCTAGGAATTCTTCGTAGTCTCTACGGTACTACAAATTCTTAGGTCTAGAGGCTTTAGTCCAAAGTCATGCAGAATCTACATCGGTAGCTGCATTTAAATCGCGGCACACTCTTAAAGCGTAACCTCCAAGCCGCAACGCCTGAATCTCTCATGCACACTGGTGACAGTAGTATGCAGTCGTCCCAGGGATGATGGTAGGAATCGGATTCATTCCGGAAGGACGGGCGGAATCTAACAGCTCAGATTTTAGAGATTTGAGGGCCCCTCATGCTAAAGTAAGGAACCACAAGACCACTTCAACAAGATACAACAAGACGGAATATGCATTTGCGTGGGCGGGACGGGAATCCAAGCATTTCGACCGGATTTATAGAAGCCTGGTGGCGTACTAATGCCATAATGTGATGTACGCGTTGTAGCAACCCTGAATTTGGGCCACCCCTCTGTGGTATCCCTCGTACAAACTTTACATTAGGTGGCTTCCTGGGTCCCTATTCAGCACCGCGGGCCCCGCCTCCGATTAGTGAAGTCCAAAAACTCCATCAGGGCGTGAAAACCTTTCGACCGGGGCTTGGTATGGGACATGACATTGAACCGGAACTTGTGACAGATAGCAGCCGTGGCAAAAACTGTCTCTCAAGGGACAGCTACTGATTCAGCCTGATTCGGCAGCTCACCAAGAGCTGACCTCGGCTTAAAGCTCTGCAGCTGGACCGACCCATTACGGCGGGTGGGATGAGGTACTGCCGAGAAACCTGAGAACCGCCTTGAAACTTCGATGAAAATCCTTAAGCCCTTAATACTCCCTCGATCCTTGAAGTAGCACTGAATGCTTCCGATCCAAAACCCAACACAGCACTCCCCACATCCTAGCCCTGAAACCCGCAGAAGGCCCTGGTCAAGATATAAAACCCTATAACCTTAACCCCTGCAAGGCTACAGGGTCCAGATGAAACAAGTACACACCCCTCGTCCGATCTGCCTCGCTGCATCATCGACTGGGCTTGTCGGAAGCGCTTGTCCTTCTCTTCAGTCTCCTCGCGCGGATTAGGGTTCAGGGTCTGAGGTCCAAAACTTAGGGTTAGAGGTAAGCGTTTAAGAGGGCTTGTGTAGGGCTTGGGACCCACACTAAACCCTAAACCTGAACCCCAACCGTAAACCCTGCACCCTCCACCTTAAATACTCCACCCTGCACCCTAGACCATAAACCCTCAACCCTGAACCTATATAGCAACCCTTATCATAGTGAACCTCATGAAAGTGAACCTTATTACCACAACCCAACTCCTAAAACCCTAAAAACCCTAAAAGCCCTCTAAGCCCTAAAAAGACTTTTGTAATACCTATACATGCCTAATAACGCCTAAACTCATCAACTCTAAACCCTAAACCCCCACACTCCAAACCCTTAAACCCTTTCAAACCCTTAAACCCTAAACTCAACTCTCCTCGGCCGCATCGAAGGCGGCCTCATAGGACGTCTCCCGCCAGTGCCGTGCCGACACGGCTGAGCGCTCGGAGGCTGCGGCTCTGCTCGTTACGAGCACCTTCTTTTGGGGTTTAGGGTTTAGGAGTTGAGGGGTTCAGGGTTTAGGGGTTAGGGTTAGATCTTATCTGCTTCTGGGTTGTTTAGGGTTTAGCGAATCCTTTTGCTGGTTTAGGTTTAAGAATTAAGTATTTCTGCAGGATGTGGGCTTTTGTTGACAGGCCCAGGTATCAGCGAAAGGTACATAGACTGTCCAGAAAAAGCGATAGTAATCACAGCAACCGCTATGCGACATAACAAAGTTAAGAACCTTGTGGACCCGCAAAGCCAAATCAACAATCCTAAATCTAATCCTAAACTCCAAATCCGCAAAGCAAACTAATCAACCCCATGCCCTTGACTCTAAGCCCCTAAACCAATACCCTGACTTACCTCCAGCCGCGCCGAGCGCACTGTGGAGTCACCAGTATTCGGCCGCGTTGTGCCGCGCGTGAGGCGTCCCTCGGAGTCCGTCGGGGACCTTCTCTGCTTTACAGAAGGGAGTTGGGAGATTAAGATTTAAGGCTGGGGTGTTTTAGTGTTTGGGGTCAGGGGTTTAAGGGTTGGAAAGGCCTTATTTCTTCCTATCCCAAAATCTCAAACACTAACCGTCACTAACCCTAAACCCTAACCCCAAAAACCTCACACGCCTATCAAGTTGAACTTCAAGGAACGCTGGCTCCGCCCAGCCGAGAGCAGATCCGTCTGCCGGCTCCTTGACAGCCATTTGGAGGAACCCGGGGTTTGGGTTGTGGGGTTACTTAAAGGTTCCTGGGACAGAGTAACTATAGGGTTATAAATAAGGTAGCTATACTTATAATTGCTAAGCCCTAATTAAGGCACTTACAACTGTACTTACTAAGTCCCATGAACCTCCAAGTACGGTGTAATTAGGGATTAGTGTGTCGGACTTAGGGATTGTATAGGGGTTGGGGTGGGTTCGGGGTAGGGACGGGTTTGGAGGGGTGTCTCATGGGTTTGGGTGCAGAGCCTGATCGCGCAAAGTGCGTCTAAGACAGTTTATGGATTCCGGAAACCGTCAAAATGCACATTGGCAGATTCCGGAAAGATGATGCCTGATCTACTTGCTATGACCTTGTTCGGTGCTTTTATGGCGCTGAAACATCACGTAACCGAGCCCTGCAATCCGAGATTGGACTCCGAATCTTCCGGCTTAAGTTAAGGTTTAGGGTCAAAAATTGAGGGTTTAGAGCTTACCTTAACCCCAAATAGCCTACCCTCCTAATTGGGGTTATGATACTTACAAGCATATAAAATAACTACGTACTCAGTCTCCGGACCCTCCAAGTACCCCACAATGTACTTGGGTAGTTCTCTAGACTAGGGTCCCTTGTAGGTCCCTGGTTGGGGTACTTAAAAGCCTACATATTATCTACTTGCCCCCATCTAAGCGACTTGCATGGGGTCTCAGATGTCAGGGCTGTCTTGGGACTGCGGTTTGTACTCAACTTTGTGCCTTTCGATATAGGGTGTACTCATTAATTAAGAAGGAGGAGGAGGAGGGTTTAGGGTTTAGGGCTTGGGGTTTGGGGTTTAGAGGTTTAGCCTAGCTCCACGGTGTTAGAAAAGGTGGGCGCGCATCGCACATGGACAAGGAAGAAAGCTGTCAAAACACAAAGCGCGCAGCCCCGAGGTGCTGCAACTCGAAGCCGTAAGTTCCACGTCCGTAGCCCTAAAACCCCAAGCCCTGAACCTAAACCTGACAACACTAAACCTGCCAGCACTCCCTCAACCACCCCTTATTAGAGCTTAAGTACCCGCTATTGAAGACCACATGGCCTCTATTAAAGGCTACTTGGGAGGTCGCTGGTGAAACACGAGCTCCTCCACAAACTGACCTAAACCTGACAACCACCCTAAACCCTAAGCCCTGAACCCTAAACCGCATAAATCCTAAACCCTACGCCCTAAGCCCTAAACCGCATAAATCCTAAACCCTAAACCCTAAATCTGAAGTGAAGCACGAGCTCCTCCAAAAACTGAGGCCACGGTGGTGGCGACTGCGGCGAGGACGGCCGTGGTATGCCCTTTCAGGGGCTTGGGTGTTTTTCGGTTGAGGGTTTAGGGTTCAAAACGTTCCTAGTATACCCTAAACCCTAAACGCAGTAATACCCTAAACCCTAAACGCAGTAAACCCTAAACCCCATAATCGTTGTGGAGTTAAGAGTGCTAGGCTTCTGCATTGATGCCCGGGCTGGCTTGAGGAGCTTTCGGGACAGGCCTGGATCGTAGTAGACCAAAACCATTTCCTGGCTTGGCCTTCCGAGCCATGTAATATAGGGGTCTTTATAAGTAGAATGGGCTTTCGGGGCATACTATACTATGGCTGCAAGAAGGAACCCCGGAAATAAAATTACCGCATAATGTCTGCGTGTGTGTGTGTGTCATGAGAGTCTTGGCATGAAACGACCCTCTTCTGCTGGGATTAGGACCTGTATGTAGTGGCTGACGAATATGATACTTTGGAGAGGCGCATACTGCGGGCTCTGGCAGCTGTGCAACACCAAAGGGGCTAAACTTGAAAGAACAAACTAAACGACAACAGGTACGAATGTTGACTTCAACCCTTTGGCTCCTAAACCCCTCCTTAAATCCTTAAACCCCTGAACGCTACAGTTATAAACCACAAACCCTAAACCCTTAAACCCCTGGCCTTCAAGGGCAGCAAAGGAAGTGCAGTCAGCGTAGTCTCCGGCACCGGCGTGGGCGGAGGAGGGAAGGCGAATCGGATCTGCTTGTTCAGCCAGTTCTCCCCAGGTGGTCTGCGCCCCTTCCTGGGTTGGAGCTACACAAGCCAGGACCCTCCTTGTACCCTCAAATAGGGGTATATGGTCCCAAATAAGGGGGCACTTAGGGTCTAATAGAGCGTAGATGGAGGGTCTAGGAGGTTCGGGGTAATGTTTGGGGCTAAGGGACTGTTGCCGCCAGGCGTATTCACCCGATCCTCTATAGGACCACACCACAAAACCCTGAACCCTAAATCCCTAGGCTCTGCTACCTCGCTCACGGAAGCGGCAAGTTCAAGCCAAAATCCCTAAGCCCAACTCCTCTGGCCAACTGCAGCACCAAGTTTGTCGCAAAAGCTTGTTGATACAACGGTACTATAACAGACCCCGAAGCCCTACTACTACCACTGCCCTTGGGGCCCTTGATTTTAATTATACTATAGAAAACACTCAAAAGCTGTTGTTAACTACCACAAACCCTGGAGCCGTATTGCCAAGGCCTCATTCATGTAGGAACCTGATTAAGAAACCCTGGGCCTATGACCCCCAAACAGTAGGATTCATATAAAGAACCCTAATAAGGGCGCAAGGTTTCTTAATCAGGTTCCCACATTGTTGCTACCCCTACCTGTAGCCGAAAAGACCTACCTTCTCAGGCTTCCTTGTTCTGGTTTCTAAATATAGTTCCTCACAAAAACAGGTATACCATAGAACCTTACTATAGAACCCTTATAGTAGCCGTTATAGACCCCTTTAAAAGAGCACTATTCTAATTATGAAGGCCTAAGCCCTAAACCCTAAACCGTACGTCTCCTTTACCTTATTGCTTATAGACCCCATTAACACAAACTTCCACTCAGCTTCAGCAGATCCATGGCCAAGGCTGCGTGCCGGAGAGCAGTGACCTCTGCTTTACCATCAGGCCCCAAGAGTAAGGGTTAGGCTTTAGGGTTTAGGGTAACCTAGAGGGTCCAAGTACGCCCTACTATGGGACTTTAGGGCTTGTTTAGGTACCAAAAACCATAAATAGGAACTACTTGGACCCTTAGGGTAAGGGTGCAGGCTTTCGGGCTTTTTAGAGTTTAAGGTTTAGGGCTTTTGGGTTCAGCGCTCAAGAGTAAGGGTTTTGGATCAGACTCCAGTATTGCCCCCAAAACCCAGAGGATTGGAACGTGGGCTTATGTGGCTTGGTGCTAGGATGCCTGCTACTTTGCTTTAAGGGCATGAGGACCACATGGATCCAACTTTCTGCCTTTTACTACAAGGGTTTTGGGTGTCGGGATTTCGGATTTAGAGTATAGAGTTTAGGGATTAAGTGCGCAAGGTCTAGTTTTCAGGGACTGGGGCTTACGATTTATAGAGTTTAGAGTTTAAGGGTTTAGGGTTTCGGGCATCAGGCCCACACCCGATGCATGTACCCACATCGCTCTTAATGTTTACTTTAAGGCCAAAGTATATAAGGTAACACTGGATGAGCACATGGACCCTTCAGGAAACAGGCATGGACAATGTGAATTCTGTACATGCATGTATGTCATGTATGTGCTTTGTGTATGTATGTCGGTAGGCAGGCAGGCATGCAGGCAGGTCGGCAGGGACCCATGTATGTCTGCATGCGCGTAATGCATGCACTGAATATTTATACAAGTGTACATGCAGGTACAAGTCTGCATAAACTGACACGAATGCCAAACCATAGAGAACACACACGATTGGGTACATATCCGTTCAAGCATCTACAAATTTAAATGCCTATGATGTGGACAGAGTTGAACAAGCAGGGCTTATGTTTTATCTGCCTCTCTCCTTCCAGCTTCCATCCTTTGGTAAGCTCGACAAGACCGCGTTTCGGAGCACTCGAGCTTAAGGAAAGTCCCAACAACGCATACCCACCACTCCAGCGCTGCCGGGCGCTGGAAAAATAGTTCTACTAGTCTCAGCAGGGTTTGACTATAAACGAGATCGAGAAATGCCAGGGACATCTAGTAACCTAGAAGTCCTCATTCGAAGCTTTGGGTCTATCTAACCTTTGGCAAGAAACCAGTTCTGAACACTAGATAGACCCCAGGCCGTAAACCTAAAACAAAGAAATCAGAAAACCCTGCGTGGTCGAAAACCTGCACAAACAAGCTCATGAACCTTGAGCCAGACCAGAACTTCACCTTGAGCACCCCATTAAATGTACTAAACCGCCTTATACTTAAAAACCCCTCAACCCCGAATCCGTTAAAAACTCCTATTGACCCCTAAGACCTACACCCCATGAGCCCTTTCCCTAAGGTCCAAGTACCCAAATAGTAGGGTTTCAAGGACCAAAAACCACCTGAAACCCTACTATTTGGGTACCTGGACCCTTGGGGTATAGGATCCGAACTCAAACGGAACTACAATGAAGACTACAGTTCTCTAAATTATGGTTCCTTTTAGGGTCCCTTCTGGGACCCTCTGGGAATAAGAGGTCTCAGTGGCACTGCTACCGCTGCTGGCACGCCCGAAATTCGCCTCAGCGGCCTTGGCGTGCTGCCTGCTCTCGGGTACCTCAGGGCTTTCGAAGCTTCGTTAAAGCTGAGCACTTGGCTAATTTTGTCTGTTTACGTATATGTGTGTAGGTGTGTGTATATATGTATGTGTGTGTGCGCATGTACAAGCATATTTGTGTACATACATATGTACATATATATATATAGATATGTATATGCATATGTACATATATTATGTAGACAACCTCATAAACCCTACAGTAAAGTTCAGGTTCACCTTCTTAGACTTTGAAGTCTCGGGCTTAGGAGATGACAGGGAGCTTGAGTTTAGCGTTACTACTGTTGATGGACAAAATCCTGCATGACCCTAAGGACCCTAAACTATGGGAATTATCGTATATTCCTTATAATGGGTAATGCAGGATATTGTCCATCAACAGTAGGAGTTAAGGTTTAGGGTTTAGGATCTAGGAACAAAGCCCGAACCCACACCGTGAAGACATACCAAAGCACGTTCACTGAACAAAAGCCCGAAATACCCTAAACCCGTAAACCCAAACCCCGAACCCTTATAAACCCTGAGTTTCCTAAACCGCAGAGGGACGAGATCACGCCGAGTCGCGGCGAGGATGGGGCGCTAAACCCTGAAGCCCTAAACCCCTAAACTCCTAAACCCTATAAAAGCCTTCATAAAACCCCGGTAGAGCCCTTGATGAGACCCTTATGAAATCTCCAGGCCGGGGCGCCGCCCTGAGGAGGCTGAGCCCAGGCTGATCCTCACCGAGCCAAGGGGGGCTCTTGAAGCTGGGGTTGGGGTTTCGGATTTAAGGTTTAGGGTTTAGGGTTTAAGGGTTGTGGTTTTCGAGCTTAGTTTAGGGTACTTCTGTTGGGTTTGGGGTTTTAGGTTTGGTTGGGTTGTGGTGTGGGGTTTAAGCTAACCGGGCTAAGGGTTAGGGTAACCGGGTATAGGGTTTACGGCTTAGGCCATACATAGTACCTACTTTGGGCTGTTTGAAGTCCCAGGATTGGGTTGTGGTGTCGGGTTTAGGCTAGGATTTGGGATTTAGTGTTCAGGGTTTGGGATTTAGGGTTTAGGGATGAGGGGTTGTGGTTCCGGGTTCCTCGTATACGAATAATGCCTGCTGTGGGGTCTACAGTCTATACATAGTACCTATACTGGGCTATTTGGAGCCCCAGGGTTTAGTTATGGTGCGCATGTTGGGTTAACGGTCCGGGGCTTAACGTTTAGTTCGGGTTCCCTTAAGAATACCAAAAAAGGGGGCTCAGGGGTTAGGGTTCCTTGAAGGGCACGAATGAGGATTTCTATAAAGAGACCTTATATGGGGCTATGGATATAGTGGCTTAGGGTCTACGGTTGCATACGGGGTCCTAAAACGGCGCCACATAATGACCGTGTAGGGTTTGGGGTGTAGGTTTTGAGATGTTATAGGTTTTGAGATGTTAGGGTATGGGGTTTTCTCTGATGTAATACATGTTGTATGTGCCTTCTATGCCTTATATGCCATGAATACCACATAGATCTCAGACGTTACATACACGTGAACATATGTCGACGACCCTTACATGTGTGTGCGGTCGTAGAACGTCGTCACTGCCCCCCCCCCCTTCCACCCACGCCGCCCCTGAAGCCTTGCTATCCCTCGAAACACCCCAAAACAGCAGGTTAACACCAGGGACCCGGCGCGCGCCACCAACTATTTAGGCCCCGATATTATGGCGAGTTGGAAGAAGATGCGTTTCTCTAGGAAGCCCTAGCAGTCCCTCAACTGGAAGCCCGAAACCCGCTCCTCGACCCAGCCGCCCCCAGCTGCGGCGGATAGCATGCAAGAGCCAGTTTTGGTAAGGAAAGGTATCCTGAGCCAGAGGAGCTAGGGGCTGGGTTTGTATTACTCGAAGGTTCATCGATTACCGCCGACCCCGACACCTTAAAAACTAACAGTGCGTGCCACGGTGCAGCCGTTGAAAAAGAACCATAACCCCCTTAGACCCCAAGTTAAGAATATCATATTCAATAACCCGTAGGGCTTCTACTGCGGAAAATAACGAAACATAACATTTAAGTCAAAGCGAGTTCCAAAAAAAACAACGCGGCCATTCAAACACGTGCGGCCTCGCTGGCCTACGTCCTTCGGTGGGCCTTCTCTAGCTTCGGTCTCCTTACCGCTCTCATGCCGCTGCAGCTCTGCATGAGCCTACCATAGCAGACCCGAAACCCTGACCCCCTTTTCGAGCCCCTCAACCCTGCATCCCCCTTACCTCCTAAACCCCAAGCGCCAATCCCTAAACCCTAAACCCTAAAACCCAAAAGCCTTAACCCTGAAACTCTAAACCCTAAACCCCTAACACACCAGAATCTAATCCCGACGCCCTAAAGCCCTAAACCCCAAACCCTAATCCCGAAACCCTGCCTCCACTACAAAGTCAGGGGGGGATCCCTTGCAGCCGAGCCGCAGCTCGCCCTCGCCGTTGCAAAGGGTGTTTTGAGGCTCGGGGACCTGAGACAGAAGACTCTTGAACTTTGGGTGAAGATGTAGGGTTAGCGGTTCAGGGGTTTAGGGTTTAGGGTTTAGTCGCTTTGGGCTTAAGCTTTAGGGTTTAGGGTTTTGGGTCCGGGGATTAGGGCTTAGGGTTTAGTTTTTTGAGTTTAGGGTTTTGGGCTCAGGGTTTAGGCTGTAGGTTCCATGGGGTTTAGGCTTTATAGGTCTAAACACTAACCCGTAGCCCTGTGAGTTTTATGGGTTCATCGACCCCGAAGCTTTCTGAGGATTTGGGGTGTGTATACTTAAAAGGGTCATGGGACTTAGTAACTCGGGTTATTATTAGGGTAACTATACGTATAATTACTTATAACCCCAATTAAGGTACTTATAACCCTACTTACTAAGTCCCAGTTTATAGTGTTTAGGGTTTAGGGTTCGGGGTAGGGAGTTTCTGGATTTGGGAGTTTCCGAAACTCAGGGGTTCCTTATTTGGGGTCCTTATAAAAAGGATCCTACTACCTAGGGTACTATATTAGGGTCCCCTATTTTGGGAAACTACCATTTATGTGTGCTCATGGCGGTACATGTTGTGTTGTAATGTGAGGCGCCGCAGAGTTTCTGCATTGGCTGGGAAGGATGCAAGGATAACAATTAGATATGATAGGGGTTTAAAGGTCGAAGGGTTTAGGGCGGTTTAGCGTGATAGTATTTGTATTTTCTGTAGAAATGTGGTCATCATTGCAGGCTAGGGTAAAACTAGATTCGATGAAAAGTTTTGGGCGGTTGCCGAATCCACAGAAGACATCTCAGGGTTTACGGGTGTAGTGTTTCGGAAATGATGTCTGTAGAACGGCTGAGAGGGTCCCTGAATTCTGAGACATGCAGGTGGCAAGCTCAGAAGCGAGGTAAGTTTAGTCAGTGGCTTCGGGGCTTGATTTTCTGCGGGTTTACCGTGGTCTTGTAGGGTTTTGAGTCGAACGACTATACATGTCTGTTTGGGCAAACACATTCCCAATGTCTGGTCTGGAAGCAGGGCGTCGGGGTCAGGCTAAACCCGAAATCTCAATGCATATTGTCAACCCCAGCTTAAAGGCCGAAGCCTCAATAGTTACCTATACCATTCTAGGGGTTCCTTAGAAAAATTATAGGAAGGGCCCCAAGACCCTATTCTAATTATTCAAGCCCCTAGATTAAATCCAAACTTCACCCCAAACCTTCAACTCCCCTATCAACAGCGCAGCGCACCTCTAAGAGAAGCCACGTCCGGGGTGGCACCTTTTCCTGTGTGCGAGGATTTGGGGTCTACCTGTAGTCTCCGTTGTAGTTCCTTTGTTGGTTAAACCAATTTTATGGTTAGGATCCTATGTAAGGTAATCCATAGGTAGAGTTTGGGAGTTTCGGGATGTAAAGTTTCGGGATTTGGGCTTAGAGTCTAGCCCAAAAGGTGCTTTTGGGCCCAAATATCCACTAAGTACCTAAGATATTGGCACTTAATTAGACCCCTTGGGTAGGGTAGGGCAGAGTAGAGCTGCTACGACGACTACTAGTACAAGTGTTACTGGCGCTCACGCTGGTGCTGACAATGCCACGAGCACTACTACAGTTCTACTGCTGCCAAGATTAACAGCACCTGTTGCAATCCTCTTCAAACACGCAAGCAAGAAACGTAATCCCAATTCAAGCATCAAAACATTTGTGCGGGGATATCCAGCATCAGCTTGCCAGGGACATGGGGCTCTAAATAGCCCAAAGTAGGTATTATTTACAGAGTTTAGAACCCAAAGTATAACTATGATAAGGTTCATGATCAGGGTTTAGGGTTTAGGGTTCTACTTATAGACCTTAGAACTTTGGAACCCGAAGTCTGTACTGTTTGTCTACTTGGAGTCTTGGAGCCCCGGGCTTCTGTCGTCGTCCAACCCCAAGGATCAAAAATAGCCCCAAAAGCCTTAATAATTAGAGTCGGGTTTGGGGGTATATTATACTATAAATACAATAAGGAACCCCCGAAATAGTCTAGGGCCTTATATAGTATGGTCTTTGGGCCCAAAAGCCTGAATATATGAGTCCTTAGATCCCTAAACTGTATAGATCCCTTTGAAGGACCCCTTATAAATCCCTTCAAAGGACCCCTTATAGATCCCTAGGGCAAGGCTCTGTCTTGTCACTGTTCATGTTGAGCATCAAGCTCGTCGCGGACCTGCGAGCTTCCGGATGTGCGAAGCTTTGTAGACGGTTTAGGGTTTAGGGTTTAGGGACAACAGCCAGTAGGGGCTCAAGGGATACGGTTGATAGGGTTTAGGGTTTAGAGGATTTAGGGTTTAGGATCTCTTTGTAGGCTCATTTGTAGTCTTCAAGAATCTGAGGTAGGGGGTTGAGTCTGAAGACCCAGCTTTGGAAGCTGAGAGACTGAAGCTCAAAGCAGTAGTTGTCAACATGGGGCGCATTCTCGTGCTTTGCTCCGGCAAGGGTGTGGAGCAACCGGCACTTCTCTTTTGGAGAATTGAATTCTTCCTGCTTTGAGTAAACAGCAATTTTCAGCAGCATTTAGTGCCAAGGGGTGCTGTTTTGCAGTCATCTTTGAGGAAATGCGTAGTTGTCATGAGAGACAGAGACGATAATCACGTGCAGCTGATGAGGCTGGGGCAAAAGAAAGGATGAGAAAGCTATGACGGCGGTGACATGGTGAGAACGATGGAGGTGATGATGACGGTCGTTTTGATTGCCAGAATGTCCACAACGGTTACATGGGAGCTGGTGATGATTATGATAACGCTTGTGAACAAGACTGTCAGTTTCAAGACGCAGAAACACAGTCAGTCATAATGCTGCTGAAGCTGATCAATTCAGACATGCTGCTCGACAATGAGGCATGCTCTGTCCCAGTCCTCAGAAGCGTCACTGCTGCGCAGACTGCAAAAATCAAAATTGAAGCCCAAGCAATGCACGGCCCTCCATCCCATGCTCTTGGGCTCCAAATCGCCCAAAGTAGGTACTACTGCTCATGGACAAAATCCTGCATGACCCATAATAAGGAATATACCATAATTCCCAGAGTTTAGGGTCCTTAGGGTCATGCAGGATTTTGTCCATCAACAGTATTTATGTCAAATTGGTTGCGTCTGACCCCTGGGTGAAACTAACTGACCCTTGGTCTTGTTATGTATGTATAGTATAGTATGTATGTATGTCTGTTGTATGTCCAATGTAGGTATGGATGGATNTGTCAAATTGGTTGCGTCTGACCCCTGGGTGAAACTAACTGACCCTTGGTCTTGTTATGTATGTATAGTATAGTATGTATGTATGTCTGTTGTATGTCCAATGTAGGTATGGATGGATGTAGTAAGTAAGTATGTATGCATGTATATCGAGTTTATGCATTGTATATATATATATATAATATGATAATGAGGCATATTGTGTATGTGTTTTCCTAGTCAACATCGCTCATTGCCGAGAGCTGTTGCGGCTTGGGGCTATGCCTGCAGAAGGTAGATTTAAATT
>BGNK01000183.1:0-11899 GCA_003297005.1 Symbiodinium sp. clade A Y106
GTGTCGGTTCGTTCTTCTACAGCCTTTTGCATCGACACTGCAGTACTTCACCACCCTGACGGGTCGGTTTGCCTCCTGTGCAGAGTGAGTGAAGGGTAGTCCGCATTCACAGATTTTTTGTAACTCTCGCAAAGCGAGCAGTGCCATGATGTAGCGTAGGTATATCGTTGTACGCCTCCTCCGCTGCGCTCCAATGCGCGGGGGGTGTTTTTAATCCTTTTGTNGCAGTGCCATGATGTAGCGTAGGTATATCGTTGTACGCCTCCTCCGCTGCGCTCCAATGCGCGGGGGGTGTTTTTAATCCTTTTGTATACGTATATTAGTGTTTTACCTACGTTACGACGTTGGCTCAAGTGAACAAAAAGTCCGTGCGTTCTGCTGCTAACAATAAACTCCTTGACAAGAACTCAAAAACCCTGGAAGGGCCCTAAACACCCAAAATGTGCACCATTTACCATTAGAATCCTAAACTCTCAACACAAAACCCGAAAACCTCAACCCCAAACCCCAATATTGCGCTTTTCTTCGAGAGTTTCTTGAATCATGCTGGGATTACCGGTGCGAGACCACTAAGAAGCCTCACGAAGAGGGATCAAGATCTGCCGGTCGGGCTTAGCATGTGGCAACGGATAGAAAGGAAACAGATCAAAAGACAGCTGTTCAAGATCTCGCTGAACAGGAAAGTGGGACATTGGTGTTTGGCGAAAATTCTTCGGACTGCGGTGAACCGAGACCGCGAGAAGGAATGGATCGTCGGGGCGATTTAGCATTGGCTCGGAGCTTCGTTTTGCTCAATCCTGGCACTTCACAACCAAGTGAGTCCCGTCACATCTTTGGCTAGCAGAAAGAAATGTTTCTACAGAAATGGGCCAGGTAACCCTAAACCCTAAACCCTAAACCGTAGTAACCCTTATAGCATGCCTTAACGGAACCCTAAGTCCTTCAAAGGAGCTCTGAGCTCTTTAAAGGAACCCCAAGCTGTTTGAAGGCAACCCAAGCCCTTTAAAACCCCAAACCCCTTAAGGGGACCCTCAACCCGTTAAAGGAACCCTGCGACCTCTAGAGGAACCCTAAGCCCTTGAAAGGAACCCTCAGCCCTTTAAGGGGACCTGATTCTGGGGAACCCTTAAAGGGCCCTATAGATCCCTTAAAGAAGCCCTTATAGTATCCCTAAAAGGCACCCTATTCTTTTGCAAGAGCCCGCTTCTTTTCAGGCCGGCGCCTCGACAAAATCCGCGGCATGGCGAAGGCGAAGGCCGGTTCGACGACCTGTCGGCCTTTTAAGGGTTTAGGGTTCAGAAGGGTTTAGGGTTTAGGGTTTTTTGGGTTTAGATTAGGGTTAAGGGTTTAGGGTTTAGGGTTCACAAGGGTTTAGGGTTTTAGGGTTTTAGGGTTTAGGGTGTAGGGTTCACAAGGGTTTAGGGTTTAGGGTTTTAGGGTTTAGGGTTTAGGTTTGGTTACTATAGGGGTCTGTTCTATAAGGTCCCCTAGAAGGTACTCTAGGGTTCTGTCATAAGGTTCGTTTTGAGGGCTCCTTTAAAGGTGTTGAGGGCCATTAAACTTCAAACTTCAAAGGAGCCCTTATGGGATTCTTTAAGGGCTCCATTTCGAGTTCATTCTGGAAGGGCTCCTTTTAGGATTCTGCGTTGGGTTCCTTGAAGGGCTGCTTGAAAGGCGCCTTTAAGAGCTGCTGAGGAACAGGGTTTCTTAAGGGCTCCTCTGAGGGCTACTTTAAGGCTTAGGTTTCACAGGGTTGTAGACGAAAAAAAGAGTTTAGCCCTTTAAGCGTTCACAGCAGTGTTTCAACCCTGAACCCCCCCTAAGCCTTGCACACCCCTAAACCCGGAACCTAAACCGTTTTAGTCTAAACTTCGCTCATCCTGCCCCCCAAGACCGTAGCATGCCCTTAGAGAACCCTGGGAAGGAGCCTCTCGAGTTTCCCTTACTAGAGGGCTGGCAGCAGCGACTCCGGAACTATCTTCTGCGTTCCCCACCACGTGACCACGTGTGCCGCATTTGCACGGCCTGGACGGCCGCATCTTTGTCTCTGTGGTTCCCAGGTTGCCTTTGCTTGATGCTTCTATTTTGAATGACATCAAGCCCCCAAATTTTTCGCATTGCTCAAGAATCAGATGATGCTGTAACGTTCTGACAAACATCTCACTGCGACATCTTGTGTGGGGGCATCCAACAGTGTACTCTGTTTCACGTGAAGGCCGCGTGTCTGAAGAGCCGAGGAGCTTCGTGAAGCGTCCAAGCACGCCCCGCATGAAAGGAACTCTCAGGGTTTAAAATTTAGGGTTTAGGGTTTAGGGTCTTCTAGACTTAAGTCCTCAAACTGCGCAGCAGGTATCGATTTGTGAATGCTAGGGACCCCAAAAGGGACCATAATTTTGACAACCACCCACCTTTAAAGCAACCCGCAAAGTAACCCTTACGTTTTGTCTTTCGTCTCCTGAAATTCCTAAAAGCCTTAAAGTAATCCTATACGCACCTAGGGCCGCCTAGCACAGCTATCCCAGAGAACCCAATATCCCTTAATTAGGGAATATAGCTTTAAATCATAATATGAAGCCCCTTATAACTAAAGGTACATTCCTTAATTAAGGGGTATTGGGCTCCCTTAAACCCTAAACCCTATAGATCCCTTAAAGGAACCCTAGGTCTTCCTTAATTAAGGGGTAGTGGGCTCTCTGGGATCGCCAGGATCAGAACCTGAGAACATTCGAGGCCCAGACAGCTGAATTGCCCGGGGCCTTGCAGTAGGCCGCAAAGAAGCCCTAGGAACGGGTTTAGGGTGGAGGGTTTAGGGTTTAGGGGTTTAGGGTTTAGGGTTTAGGGTGGAGTGTTGAATGGGTTTTACGGGTTGGTAAGGTTTACGATTTAGGGTGTACAGCGTAGCAACTATAGAGCAGCGGTTTGCAATGTCATATGGGGCTTTGCAACTCCTGTCTTTCTATAGTGTCACATGTTTTTTGTTTGTTGAAGGAGGATCTTCAAGGGGCTCTATTTGGGATTGAGAGTGAATGAAGTATGGGGGCCGTCAAATTCCAGTCTCTCTCTGTCTCTCTCTGTCTCGTGATCTCTGCCTGCTTCTCCCTCTCCCTTTATCTTTCTACATCCTATCTTCATTGATGTGTACTAACACACATGCTCACCCTCTCCCTCTCCGCTTCCCTCTCTCTCTCTCTCTCTTCCTCTCTCCCCCCATCTCTCTGTCTCTGCCTCTCGCTCTCATCCTTTTAGAAACAGAACTCGGATATCAGCAGTACTGTTGGCAAGCATAATCGCAACGATATCCACAGGCAGAATATTTTTGAGCAGTTCCTGTTCTGTGCAAGTTGATGCTGCCTGGCTTTGTTGAGGCACCTGCGGACTACGACTCGTGTTGCTACTGCTGCTGCTGCTGCTGCTACTGCCACTACTACTGCTTGCTGGCTGCTACTTCTACTACTGCTGCCGCTGCTACTTCTACTACTACTGCCGCTGCTGCTGCTGCTGCTACGACGGCTATTACTACAATCACTACCACTACTCCCACTGCTGCCACGACCACTACTGCTACTCCTCGGTCTCAAACTCCCAAAGAGCAAGACCGAACGAAGGGTTCAGCCCTCAAGCTATAGAATTGTGCAGTGTCTTTGAAGTGTCTGAATTTCTTTGAGGCCCTTATTGAACCAGAATCAGTTGTACATTTTTTGTGGTCTCCGCGCTAAGCTTGCTTTATGCTACGAGCCGTTGCCGAGGCATGCAAGACTACGTTACTCCGGCGAGGACATCAAGGCCCCTATGTCAGTATTTGTGGGCTACGCAGGCCATGTAGCCATGTACTTGCTTCCACGTGGCCTGCTATTCCGATCCCTGAATCCTGAACCCTACACCATAAACCGTGAGCCCCTATCGGTTCTGTCTGCGTACGTGGTGTTAAGTTAAACTCTTTGGGTGCTTCAGAGATCACGGCAACATTAAATGAAAGGATTGTGGATTATTGCATTTGGTTGTTCCCGATTCTGAAAAGCTCTTGAGTTCATGTAGGTATACGGTTCATATAAGCCCCAAGGGCCCCAAATCACTACAGCAAACCCTCGCCGTGAAGGATGCTCATCCGCTTCGCAGCGACCTCAGTGCTCATTGTGTGTGTTGGACGTAAGGGTCGAAACCATGTGATGAGTGGGGACTACCTCCTTTTCCATGCAACAGGTACTACCCACAAAATTCGGTACTGAGTATAGCCCTAGGGATCAAAATAGCCCAGGCTTTTGGACAAGCGAGGGGTTGCTTTCATGATGATACTACAAATTATAGTAGGATCCCTAATATGATTTAAGGAATATTCCTTAATTAAAGGATATTGGAGTCTGTGGGTATTCTTCTGAGGTGCAATGGGCTCTCCAGTAGGTTTGTGGGTTTGCTTTATAATTACATCATAGGGACCCTTAGGAGGGTAGGGGGAGGGGGGGTAGGGGGCCTTAATGCCCATAGTAAGGACCTCATAAGACCTTTTCTTAAGGAAATATAGTCCCCGACCCGGACCCCCTCCCCCTACCCCCCGAAGGGTCCCTAGGACTACAAGAGGATTGAGGGGGGCTGGGGAAGAAGCCAAGAAGCCCGAACCCTGGGCATCAAAATAGCCCAAAAGCCTTAAAAAGAAAATGGCCTTTGGGCCCAAAAGCCTTAATATATGAGTCCTTAGATCCCTAGGGTAGTATGACCCTTTACGTAAACCCAGAACCGAACCCCCCAAAACGCCCCAAGTCCTCCAACTTTGTGCCCGACCGAGGCCCGAAAGGCTCAACCCATTAGGGCTTTTTTCCCAAAGGGTCCCAGGGCCATACCTCCCCAAATCATAATCGTAATTCTTTATGTAGAAGCCCTTCATTTTACTATATAGGTACTTAGGATTAAAGGAACTCATAGTAGCTACTTTGGGCCCTTGGGGTTCGGGCCCTACTTTTCCTGGGGTCGCTCGCCTCGATCCTTGTTTAGGGTGGAGATATGGAGGGTGGTTTAGTTAGTATATAATAGGGTTTGGGGTTTAGGGTTTAGGGCTTAGGGTTAGAGTTTAGGGTTCGGGGGTTTAGGGCTTAAGGTTTAGGGTTTAGGGTCTATGGGGTTTGGGGTTTTGAGTTTAGGGTTTGGGGGGTTGGGGTTTGGGCCATTTGGGGTTAGGGGTCGAGTTTTGGAGCTAGTATTGTACAGCGCTATGCTGCAAACAGCAGATGCTGCAGTGATAGCACATTCCGTAGTTGCTCGCTCAAGCCTTGGGTTTCGTATCTGCCGTGAGGCTTTCCTGATCGGTTTTTCCTTTAAAGCCCTTCAAGCCATAGGGACGCAACCCTAAACCCTAAACCAAAACCCCTAAACCCTAACCCCTAACCCCTAAACCCTAAATCCTAAACCCTAACCCAAAATTCAGCTGGAGGCTCACTGGTTTTGGCAGGTCGGTTGTAACAACAAGTGGAAGTAACGTCGATAAGACCCCCTGTGAGAACTCGAACCCTAGGGATCGAAATAGCCCAAAAGCCTTGTATAGTATGGTCTTTGGGCCCAAAAGCCTTAATATATGAGTCCTTAGATCCCTAGGGGAATAGGAAGCCTTTTCCACAGCCCTCTAAGAAACCTTACAAGAACCCTTATCAGAACCCCATGAGTCCTATGCTCCCTCAGTCGGATGCCCAAGGAGGTATGAAGAAGAGCCGGCCAAACCTAAGCACCGGAAAGCTGTCGGCCTCCCAGATCGTTTCAGCGCTTAGCTTTGGAGGGCCTAGGAGGGCTTCATTCCGACAGCACGAACAGCAGTGATAATTTCATGGAAATCGAATTGGTCTTTGGGATCGGTGATAGTTCTTGCACTCGTGTTCAAAATCACTCTTGTTTCGCAGTAGCAGTGATTTTGGTGGTGCTGGTTGAGGTGCTAGTGGTGGTAGTGGTAGTGGCTGTGGTATTGCCATTATGCTATATTATAGCAGCAGCAGCAGCAGCAATAGGTAACAGGTAGCAACAGTACCCGCAATAGTTTAGTTGCAGCACCTGCAGCACGTGCGATCGTCCCTTGGAGCGATGGTAGCCAGCAACACCCTGGCTCTTTCGCGTCATCATCGTCATCATCATCACCATCATCATCGTGATCTTCGTCATCATCAGCCTCATCCCCGAACCGAAACCCTGAACCCGACACGCTAAACCCGCACCCCGACATCCTAAACACTCAAGCCTACCCAGAGGCCCCAAAGTAGTTCCTTTTTGGGGTTACCTTATAGGATTCTATATATGAACCCCCAAAAGGAACTACTTTGGGGCCTCTGGGTAAACCCCAAGCCCAAAGCCATGTGCAGTTGGCTCTCCTTGGAGACCCTTTTGACTTACTAAGTAGGGCTAGTAAGGTGGGTTCTGGGGGATTATAATATGGTTTCTAGGGGATACTAAGTAGACTTACTAAGTCAAACGGGCCTCCAAGTATGTAGAACGTGTCAGAACCATGGAGTTGATCCTACGAAACCCGCCATGAAACGCGCTCAGAGTCTGGGTACCAGGAGTAGAGTAGTTAACCTTTAACCTTTTTGGGGTACGATAATCCCTATATAACTCCAATATATACCCACGGGTGAACCTTTAGTTCCCCAGGGTACTGGACAAGCAGGGGATACAAGCTGTCTACTAAACATTGGAACAGGATGCAATTGAAACACACCCGGCTAGTGAAATCCTGTACACAGTCGCAGAGCGCATTGGCACAGCACGGCACAGGAAGTTCTTACCCAACCATAAAACGAAAATCGCAAGTACTCTCTGAAATACTGCAAAAATTCAAAAGCGCCTTGACCGGCGTTGCATCTAGGGACAAGACCAGTCAGTCAACGTGAACTACAGAGTGGGTCCCCACTGCTTGAGGTTTGTTCCTCACGCTTAGGGTATTGGGTCTAGTGACATGTCTAGACTAACACCGGATAATCAAAGTAGTCTTCCAGTATCCCTTGATTAAGGAATATACCGTAGATCAGATTAGGGATCCTACTACAAGGAAGGCCTGGGATAGGCTTTTTCTCCAAAACCTTGTTAGGATCATTCAAGCCCCTATGCTACTGTGCATCGTAGACTCCTCACGCACTAGACCCGAAACCTGAGCCTACACCCCTGTCGCTTCCAGGAACGAGGCCAGAATAATTCGCAAGATTGTTCCTCCAAACCCCAAACCCTAAACCCTAAACGGGATTAAACCCTAGACCCTAAACCCCTCAGTACCCCTTCAGGCCATCACTGAGCTTCTGAGCGAAGCTCAGGAAGGTATAGTAGCTCGGAGCAGGGGCCTGCATGCGTTGTGTTATTCTATGGGGTTTTTATGAGGGTTCCTTGTGGATCTAGCCTGGTTTTCATACGGTTTTGTGCAGATTCTATGGGGTGTTATAGGGTTCATTACGGAGTTTTTGGAGGGTCTTTGTTCAGGGATGAACATGGGCTTTGACCGTGAGTTCAGCACATTTTCAACAGGCTTAATAGGTTGTTCTTTTTGGCGGGTTTGGTGAAGTTTCAGCCAGCACGTTCCAATTCCAGGCGCCCAGACATTCCAAAGGTTTGTCGGCGTGCGCAGTTAACGCCTCGGGGAAGCCTCCATAAATGGCGTTTCTATGCGGTTTAATAGTTGTAGGCTCTTTATGGGCTTCTTGTAGGGTTCTCTGCACGGCATTCTACACGGTCCTCTAGATCTATAACTGATTAGTGCTTAGGATGTAGGGGTTGAGGAGTAGAGTCCAGTGGCCTCGCAGTCATGCAGTTGTTCAGCGTCTCGCCCGGTTAGCGCTTGTTTATGTGCTACGTATCCCACATTTACTCTCCAACGTATATCATTGCTTATCCCATGTTCCAATTTTCTGGGGTTCCTACTCCCTGAACCCTGAAATCCTCAAATCCTTTCGGGGTTCACCATAGAGCCCCGCTAGAACTTGTACAGAAGCTGTCGAGTCCCGCCCTAAACCATTATAGATCCCTTGCTTGGAGGTCTAGTGGACGTAACAAGTCGGTCGTAAGCATGGTTATAGTTGGGGTATCTCCGTTTAGGGATACATATATATATACATATGTGTATTAACCTACTTACTAAGTCCCTTGGGCTTCTAAGTGTATATCCCTTCACGGAAGCCTTTACATTACTAAGTCCTATGTGGGTAGTTCTCTGGATTGGGGTCCCTTCCTAGGCCCACAATTTCACGGCACCCCTTGTAAAAAGGGACCCAAACCCTAAACCCAAGGTTGTTAGGGGTTCAGAGGTAATATAGGGGTCTTAATAATTTGAATAGGGTTTTGGGGCCCATTATACTATAATTATAATAAGGAACCACCAAAATAGTATTGGTAATTATTCATGCCCCTATACTACAGAACCCTATTATAGAACCCTTAGAGTATCCCTTTTAAGGAGCCCTTTAAAGGAACCCCATAATTATTATTAAGGCCCCTATAATTCAGCCTTACTATGTCCGGGCCGCCTAGATGGGTTTAGGGTTTAAGGTTTAGGGTGTAAGGTTTAGGGTTTAGGGTTTGGGGTTTGGGGTTTAGGGTTTAAGGTTTAGGGTTTAGGGTTGGGTTTAGGCCCTTACTTTCGAATCCCTCCCGGTTTGGGGAGCAGGACCCAGACGGCTCCCAAGCGAGCCCGATACCCCTTAATTAAGGAATACCTAGGGTTCCTCTAAGGGATCTATAGGGTTTAGGGTTTAAGGGAGCCCAATACCCCTTAATTAAGGGGGGCTCTCTGGGTCCCTTGTTTGTAGGGTTTCGGGCTTAGGGGTTGAACGGTTCGGGTTTTGGGGTTTAGGGGTTTAGGGTAGAGGGGCGTAGGGTGGAGGGTTTAGGGTTGAAGGGTTAGGGGTTTAGGGTGTAGAAGTTTAGGGTTTAGGAGCTTAGGGGGTTCGAAGGCTTAAATCTCGTGGTGTTCAGGATACTTCGAGTTGCTTTTCTAAGTCTTCACCCCATGAGTATATTGAACACGAAGTGTAACGTAAGCTCTCCAATAGCATGATGATCTAGTTTCCTTTTTGTGTGGGAGTACCTTGACACTGAATTGTGGTATGTATTGGACTAGATTCCGTTTACAAGACAACCAGGTACTCAAACCAAGAAGCTGCAACTATTAGGAGCTCCACAAATTTGCGATCATGGAGGTTTACCTGCTGACATTAGGGCTGTCCCTTTCTGAGAAGTCCGCTTGTGCAGAGTGTGCGTTGACTTCAGAGGGGCTTGAATACTTCTAACAGCGTTTTGGCGATATTATTCATAAGTCCAAAAAGAGACCCTAAGGGAACATATGTTTCTTAGCTTAGGTTGTATGCATTGGCCGTTGCACTCTGCTGAGCGCCGTTGGAACCTAACGAAAGCGGTTGTGTATGGTCGGTACTCCCGAAGACTCTAAACCCTAAACCCTAAGCCGTAAGCCCTAAACCCTGAACCCTCAACCCTAAACCCGGAACCCTAAACCCTGAACCCTCAACCCTAAATCCTGAACCCTAAGCCCTAAACCCTGAGCCCTAAACCCTATCCGGCCCTAACCCCTCAACCCTAAACCCTGAACCCTAAGCCCTAAACCCTATCCGGCCCTAACCTCCACTGGATCCCAGCGGCGCGCCTTGGACTACAACCCGGCGACCTCTTCTAAAGTCTTAAGGGGTTTAGGGTTTAGGGGTTTAGGGGTTTAGGGGTTTAGGGTTGAGGGGTGAGGGGTTTGGGGTTTAGGGGTTTAGGGTTTAGGGTTTAGGGGTTAGGGGTTTAGGGTTTAGGGGTTACAGTAAGGGGTTATGGTTTAGGGTTTAGGGGTGTAGGGGTTTAGGGTTTAGGGTTTCAAGGACTAATCTCTTCAAGGGACAACCCCTGATGACATGTTTCACCGGCTATGCCCATCTGGAAGCAGCTGAAAGCCGAGGGATGTTGAGCAAACTCCGATTGCAGGGTAGATCCACCTCAGCGCGCAGACGCTTTGTCGGAAGCACTTGTATGAGGCTTATAAATTCATTACGGAATAGGTACACCTTAACGTGTGCAGTGCTTCTTGTTGTGGTTTGAGGTCTATTGCATGGCAGGATCGTGGATTCTGCGGGTGTATGTGGCCCTGAAGACCTGCCTACAAAGTAGAGGCGGCGATCCTTTCAATAATCTCTCAATTGCGGCCTTTAAGCTAGTGTGTAATTGGAGCCGGGTATGGTCTTTCTTGGCGCTCCATCGTAACATTGCGAGCTGAGATGTAGGTGCTTTGCTCAATGTCAACAGCAACCTTCAGAGAACCCTTACGCGGAACGCTTTTCGAACCCTGAAAATGCTTTTAGAACCCTTAAAAGGACTACGTACAGAACCGTCCTTCTAGAACCCTGAAGAACAAACCTTGCAGGACCCCTTGAAGCCCTGCAGGAACGGAGCTTTGGTCCTTTGCCTTTTGCTCAAGAGAGACGTGCCCTGAACCACGTCCGAAGACGGAAGGCATGTCGGGACAAGGGTCTTCGGAATCATTCCTTTCAGGCTTCCTGAAAGGTTCCGCGAAAGGCTGTATACTGCAGGGCTTTTGATGGTGTCCTTTCAGTGGTTCTTAAACGATTCTCTAAGGCCTTTTTGGACGGTTTTGGGGTTGATTACAGGGCTTCATAATGATACGGCCGAGGTATCTGCACATATATGCTTAGGTTAACGACAAGGTCGTCCTAAAACGTGTCTTGTTTTATATGTACATGGGCTCTCAGGGAATGACATCCGCGTGATAAACCTAGAGAGTTGAACCCAAAACCTTGATCCCTAAAACAGAACACCCTCAACCTTAAACACTAGACGCTGAATCCTCACTACTGGTTGGTTTCGCGACGCCCCTTCGCTTTGTGGACCAATGCCAAGCTTCCGCCACATCTTTCAAAACCCGTAGTCTCGAAAAGCGCTACGCAGTGAACCCTAAACCCTAAAAGGTACAGGGTCTGGAGCTTAGGGTTTAAATTATTTGAACCTGAAAAACCAGAAACACACCACCCAGCCATAACTCTAAGCACACCGTTTGAAGTTTGAGGCTTGGATTGCTTATACTCGATTCCATTATATTATATTAATCGTATCTCATTTCCTATGGGGCGCAATGTTGGGGCGAAACTCGTATGCAAGAACTGGGGCTTCTGAGCCCCTAGGAAACCTACATTTCTCGGGTTACTCACTGTGATCTCCTTACCCAGTCAGGGCTCTGGGCTTCTCTGGGGTTTAGGGTTTTAGGGTTAAGGGTTTAGGGTTTAGGGTTCACAAGGGTTTAGGGTTTAGGGTTTCGGCACTTGGAGGCCGTAGGTCGGTTATAAGTACGGTTATAATTCTAAGGCCCGCGGGCCTCCAAGTACCCAGACGGACGCAGACCATCCTTCAACGGGCTTCCCATAATAAAGAACCCTTTGGTAGTATAGCGTCCCCAATTAGGGGATCTACTTTTTGTATCCTTCTGGCGGCCTGGGTAAACCCCACACATACACCCCAAGAGAAGGTGTTAATGGCCCTGTAAAGGATCCCCCACATCATAGGAGAAAGAAACTATCTCCAGGCCTCTCCCCGGCCATGTCGCTGCCGGGGAACATGAAGGGGGTGATGACGCCCAACGACCGGGCGTTGGCGGGTTTAGTTACGGTTTAGGGTTTGGGCTGAGAGGGTTGAGCGATATATGTGGGTGTGTCGTGATGCAGAAATCTCTCGAATGTTTTGGGGTTTAGGGCCCTGGGTCTCGGGTGTAGTGGACCCTTTGGCATGGCATGGATCGTGGGGCTAGGGGTTTTCTTCACATTTTCGCACAGACACACAGACACACAGACACACAGACACACAGACACACAGACACACAGACACACAGACACACAGACACACAGACACACAGACACACACACACACACACACACAGACA